>LTAE01005767.1:9779-27458 GCA_001647135.1 Pontederia paniculata | reverse complement strand
GAGAGAGAGAGAGAGAGAGAGAGAGAGAGAGAGACTTAAAAGTGTAGATAATTAAGGCAGGGAGCTCCTCTTAATTGTAAAATTAAATTAGCTACAATGCGTCGGTGCACCGTCAGGTTCCAAAATCAAGAGTTCCTGAATTTATTTGTTTGAAAAAGATGTTCAGCAACACCTCCTAATATAGATATAAACATCGACACTACTATTGAGATATTCATCATTATATTTTGAATTATTTTTTTAACACTTCTTCAATTATATATTTTTTCATATATAACTCTAAACTATAAATCTATCAATTTTACTCTGAACTTAATGAAGTTCTTCCCTAAACTCCATCCAAAAGTCTATTAAATTTATTTTTTTTATTATGAAATGACAATTTTGCTTATTTTCTTTTAAATATTATAAAAAAATTTAAAAAGAAAAAATAATAAATTAATCAAGATATTTTATAATTATAATAAATAATTATTAAATAATATTTCTATCATTACTTTGTTTTTATTATTTTGATAAAGTTTTTTTATTATATTAAAGAATTAAGGGTAAGAATGATATTTCATAATTATAAAAAAATAATTAATAGAATTTATATTGAAATCTAACAGAAAGGACTAGATTTACAAATTAAAATAAGTTTGAGCGTTAAAGTTGATAAATTTATAATTTAAGGTTAGATTCGAAAAAAATTATAGTCGAAAAGATATTAGTAAAAATAACTTATATTTTTCATGGACACGTATTAATATTTATCCTTATATTACTTGTACGCCCTTTGTATTTTTGTCTATTATAATTTTGTTTCTAATTTATTTTTTATGTGTTTCTTTTTTAACGAAAAAATTAGAATCTTTCTATTCTACCTAAAAGATGAATTAAGAATTTGCAAATGAATTAGGCTCATCAATATCAAATAAGACATTTTATAAAACCAGATGAAGGCAGTATTGAGATTCTAGAACAGAGTCGCCGCCCCTCAGCAGCCAGCCATAGTGCATCTTTCTTCCAAGAGCACTTGCACTTGAAAAAAATAAGACAAGTCAATATCAAAGCCTTATCAAATAACTTGCACCAATTCCTTCTTTGAACTTGAGTTAATCCTGGAGCTGTGAGGTGGGAAACTCCTCGGCATTAGGTTGGAGAGTTCTGTTTGCTCTTTAGTTACATTCCATGTTGAGTCACCAGAAAAAAGAACAGAAAGGAAAAGAGTATACATCACAAATCACACACTTACAAAGTATATTCATCTTTAATTATACTTTTGACATAATTTCTTCTGATTGTCGTCCTAATATTCGAGAAGCGACATTGATATTTCAATTCATGCGACATTAATAATTATGTATATTGATTATAAATTGAAATCTTAGTTTTGTGTTCATTTTGAATCGTACTTCTAGCTGTGATCAGTCGAGTAAAATTTTTTACATACAAAAGAACCCGAACCACTCTACTCCACCTTAACTCTCCTTGATTCTTTTGATAGAATTTGGTGTCCCTATTCTATTAAATAATTTGATTAACTATTTTTCTCAAAAAATTGTAATATTATATGTCCACTAATACTAATTATTTTTTTACTATTTATTTAATTCACTATGATTAATTATCTATATATATTATTTATATAATTTCTATTAATAGAACATTTTTTATGAAAAACATAACATTTTATTATTATTTATTTGCTTTATTACACCTAATTATTTATCATTATATTATATTATTTATATGATTTCTAATGTGATTTAGATTAAGTTTTATAAATAAATTAATATTTGATGTTTATCACTAAATTTAATCTAGATATCCTAGAAAATAATGTAAAGACGTGAATATATTTTCATTAGTATATATCTTAATGATTAAAATGTGTGTAATATTATTTGATAAAACAAAATATAAGTAAAAAATATTATTGAGAAGATGTAAGTATGAATAATAAATATTTGTATCTTATACTTTATTTCGATAAAAAAAAGGTTAGGCACTTCTAATAAAAAAAATTTATGTTACACACTTATAAAAAATATGATATTAACAAAAGAATAGTATTATAATGTATGGTTAAGAAATATATAAATAATATATTTAACAAATAATTAGTTATAATGAAGTAAATAAATAGTAATAAAAAATATTTTTTGATAACAAAATTTAGTCTCTATGAAGGCGCTACTTACTTAACTCGATATTATTGTACTACTTATCATAACAACTATAAGATGTTAAATATATGATAGATATAAAATTTTCTCTTTCTTAAATAGTTTGTTAGAAGTTATTAGATATATCGTATATTTAATATCCTACGGTTGTTAAAATAAGTAGTACGATGTTATGAACCTATTAATATATATATATATATATATATATATATGATTGATTTTATTAAGAATTGATAATAAATTAAATTATGTATTAATATAAGAATATAATGAATAAGAAGGAGGATTAAGAATACTCATAGAATTTTGTTCTCTTAAATACGAATTCGGATCGTCGGGTGGGCGACACCTAAAAGCGTGCAAGAAAAGCGAAGCAAAGTTGCAGAGACAAAGAGGCCGCACGAGCGCGGAAGCCGCTGCAAGGCATCGATCGTCCCGGAAGTCGTGCATAGGGATCGCTCCATTTGCCGGTGGATCGGTCCGCACGTGTGCTGTCCCCTTTGGCCTTTACACCCGGACCACATCCCACCTCTCACGTGCTACGTGTCCATTTGCAACCTCATCATCACCAAGTGGAACTCTTCATAAGGGCAGCAATATCCTACATTTTTCCTCTTCATGTATGCGTTTTTTTACACTACTAGTATTAATATTTTTCGCTAAAACAAATTTATAATTTCGGGTTATTATATTGTTGAAAACATGGAGTCCGATTAGTAAAGATAGTTATAAAATAAAAGCACAAATAAATTTGTAATAGATTACTATTATTGAAAAAAGATTAAAAAATATGTGGAGCGAATTTTGCTATATATATAGAGAGAGAGCATTAGATTTATAATGAATGATTAAATCATCACATTCATTTAAAATGAAGGATCTCATGTGTTAATCTGAGCCCTTCATTATAAATCTGATGATGCTTCGTATATATAAAATGAGATTAAAGAATATGTGGAGCTGCTACTCCACATGTATGAAACATCATCAGATTTATAATAAAGGACTTAGATTATTATTTTCATTTAAAATGAAGGACCCTATGTATTGATTTGAGCCTTCATTATAAATCTGGTGGTACTACGTACATTCTGAGCTCCAAATATTTTTTAATCTCATTAAAAAAAGATTAAAAAATATTCTGTTTCACATATATAGAGCATCATCAACTTTATAATAAAAGACTCATATCATTACCTTCATTTAAAATAAAAGAACCTCATATATTAATTTAAGTCATTCATTATAAATTTGATGGTGCTCCATGCATGAAAAAAGATTAAAAAATATTCTGCTCTATATGTATAAAACATCACCAGATTTATAATAAAGGACTCGAATCATTATCTTCATTTGAAATGAAAGACCCCATATGAACTTTTTATTTTAAATACATACGTGGAGCAGAATTTATTTCGCATTGAATACTTCAAAGAAAAAAAAAGATATCAAGTCATAATAAATTCTAATTATTTTTTCTTTATTTCATCGTTTATAATTTTGGATATTAAGAGAAAATAATCGAAGTTTTGAAGTGGAGAAAAATATTTTTTGTAAACAAAATAGAAGTTTTTGAGACCACCAACCACCACATTCGACAGTTCGTAGACTGTTTTGAGAGCGTGGGAATTATAATAATTGGCTCCATTGTTGCCTGTGATGAAGGCAAAGGGAAGGGTGACCAGCTTCACTGCAACGAATGCCAACAAAAGCATCGGATGTGGTGGTGATGGAGGGAATGAATGCCCACTCTTTACATAAACAATGCCAAAAAAGAGTGCACGCACGAACAATTGAGTAGTATTTAATATTTGGGGCGAGTAATCCAAAGAGGAGTAGGTCTTAAAAATGATACGACTTCAAGTTCGAGCATGATCCACAACGTCTCCGCCATGTATTCTTGTCTGGCGACATCAGCTGCATGCTCGCTTTCCACTACTTTTTCTTCTTCCATGAGGAACATGCCACAAACTTGTAATATAGTTTTCTTTTTCCGGGACATATGTACATGTTAATATTAATTGGTGAGAAGAATGTTGTCATGCATTTGACATACATATGACTCTTTGTTCGCCCTTGTGCTGATTATCTTACATTCTTCTAGAAGATCACACATCAACTCTTTATAAAAAAATATTTTGTAACAGTTCGAAACTTTCATATCTAAAATTATTAGCATCTGATTAATTTAAATTCGAAATAAAAAATAAAATAATATTTTTTTATCAAATTAATAATTTTAAAAATTAAATTCATAATTATTATTAACTATCATCGATCTTAAGATAT
This sequence comes from Pontederia paniculata, assembly GCA_001647135.1. Taxonomy (NCBI): domain Eukaryota; kingdom Viridiplantae; phylum Streptophyta; class Magnoliopsida; order Commelinales; family Pontederiaceae; genus Pontederia; species Pontederia paniculata. Next base: position 22,998 of record LTAE01005767.1, on the reverse strand, counting down.
AATTATATTAATTAATTATATCAATCAAACTTGATTAAATAAATTATGTCGCATGCAATATTCGAATTTGTGACCTTTATAAAAGATAAAAAGGTGCAAGCATTGTACCTTAGATGATCTTTGCATATAATATTATATCAAAAAATATAATAAAAAACAATTAGGTTATTGTTATTACAATTAAATTATAAACTGAATTTTTATTTTATGGTGCAAATCAATATATTATTTAAGACCTATTTGACTTAGCTGATAAAATAAATACTTAATAAGCATTAACATTGATAAGCATTTTAAGTACTGAAATTTATTTACATGTTTGGATAAAAATATTAATAATATCAATTAGTAGTTATAATATCTTTTAAAATAAAAATTGATTAAGATATCCTTTAAGTTATATAATAATAGTATTAAAATAATATAAATAAAAGAGTAATATAGTTGGTTCAAAAAATAAGTCAATAATTTTAAAAATAAGCAAGAGATACCCTCCTTTTCTTTACTTATAAGTTGTGCCCTAATAATTTATAGTACAATTTTTTATTTATCAAGCATAAAAAAATTAAAATTATTACTAATTATAAGCTTAATTAAAGATGTTAAGAAAAATATTAAAAAAATAATGACATATATTAGATCTATGATTCAGTATTAAATCGTGTACAATTCTTTTATATGATGATTTGTAGAGTTAAAATTTAATGATTAAGAATATATTCATTTTTTTTCGATATTAGATATTTAAATCTGTGCGATAAAGCTCACACGTGTGAGCATATTTACCATCCGTACATGCACAATGGGCCGCAAGTATTCTTATATTCGAACGGCCCTATGTACGACTATGTTCACGACTTTTTTGAAGGCCCATTCTAAGAGCAGGAGTTTTTTTTTATTTTCTTTCTTACAATCGTTCTTTATTTTTCATTTTTCAAATTAATAAAGTAAGTATTTTCATTGAATGGGCAGGCTGAAAATAGATATAAAAAAATCCACTGAATTTCCATTGTGCATTGGACGTTTAGCCGATATTTGGAACTTTGGAGAGAAAATAAAAATGAAATCATTGATTTAGTTGATAAGTGATTATTTTAAAAAAAATTGTTAGGAAGAGGTTAAAATATTGAAGAGTAAGGAATGTGTAGACTATCATTTTTTTCCTAGTCTATAGAACCATCATTCAACATCGAATCTTAATTTTTTTTTTATAAAAATGACATATGTATATATTATTTGTACTCACAGTCAGAATTTTCTGGTTTAACATCTACCGCACCGCATGTTAGTATTCCCTTGACAGAATAAACAAATGAAAGAGTTTTATATAATTATAAAGGAAAAAAATGTGCAACCCAATTGTACATAAAATAATAATATTTTTATATTTATTTATTTATTTATAAAAAAAATATTATTTTAAAAGTGTGTTATTAGCACTATATTAAAATTGTGCTACATACTTTTTAACCTCAATTATAAAATAAAACTTGTTATCCAATTTAAATCATACAGTGAAGTAACGAATCTACTGTGGAAGATTCTCAAATATTAGCATTTTTCACTTTGATTTATAATTTTATATTAATCAAGGTTCATTGGCGTTATTATATATCACTAGCATTTCATTCTCAGTAAAATCAACGATTGTCTATTGAGCTTATGAATCAAGCATATCATCATACAAGCCAAATATACACATTTTCAAATTGTTTAAGGATACAAATAAGTGTTTACAGATGCAGTTAGTTATATACATGTTGGCTTTTAAATTTAGTTTCCAATATCAAGTAGATAATTCAGCCAAAATTTTCCTTTACCTATATTATTATTATCATTAAGCAAAGTTATTATTTTTTATTTTTTAAATTTAAAAAATAAATACGATATTACAACATATTTACATATTTTTTGTAAGTATGAATAAGCTCAAAAGATTACACATATAACTTAGCTTTAGATTAAGATTCAATGATAAAAATATTACATTAAACATCAAATTTTATATGGCATTTGTCATTTAATTTTTATAATTTTTTTTTGCCTTTACACGAAGTCATTAACCTAATACAAATAAATAAAAATAAATTACGTATGAGAAATCAAAGTCCCAATCACTTTACAATTTAGTTATCATCTGCGCCCACAAAAATTTTGATTTGAAATTAATTTAATATTTTTTATTAATGGATATTTACTTTCAAAATTAAATTAAACGTCTAAAACAAATATTTCGCCTTCTTCCCGCCCAATTCTCCAGAGAGCAACCCAGAAAACCCCAACAGAGAAGAGAAGAAAAGGGAAGAGACCAAGATGGCGCCACCGGCGGTTCACAGTGGCGCCGGCGGCGCCTGAGACGACGATCACACCATCCAACGTTTCGCTCTCTTCTTGATCTCCTACCACTCTCCTGATCTCTGTTCCGTCGTCCTCTCACCCGACCCCTCGCCTGCTCCTCTTCTTCGACCATGCCGTTTGCTTCTGCCATGTATCAATTTCCCCGACGCTTCCTTGATTCAGGCAGTTCTTTCCCTGTTTGATTTGGTCGCTTTAGAATCTTTCTGTGGGTTTTCTTCCGTAGGACGTTAATCTCGTCGTTTCAAAGGATATCTGGGAACGATGGCGAGCAAGGAAGACGTAAGGATTCCGTTTGTCAAAATATCTTGCATTTTTTCCTGTTTGCTTTGTTAGTGATATGACAAGGTGTTCTTGTATGATTCATAAATTTTCTTATATAAGAACATTGACCGGTGCGGAAAGGGTGTGAAAGTGCAGAAATTGCAAATGCAGTCATGGAGACCTTCAAGTTTGGATCTCTTTTTCTTAGTCGATCTTTTTTTTTCTTTTTTTTCTTGTTCTGTATGAATTAATATAGTTAGAATGGTTAAGATTGTTGAATTGTTTATATTCTTGTCAGCTTATTTCTTGATCAAATATGTTTCAATATGATATTAACTTCTAAATATTTCTAGATTCAAGACAAACAAAACATTTCATGTTTTCGACAGTATGTGTAAATCATGTCACCTTCTATGTAAATCAACATGTTAGTGTTGGGCATCACATCCTCTATTTGTAGTTCATCCTAGTGTACGTTATATGTAAATCAACATGTTATAGTGTAGGCCCTCAAAATGTTATTTGCTTCATGTGTAAAGCCATACCTCTGTGACTTGAAACATATTCACTTGTAGGGACTATTTGCACATCTGTTCAAACTTCTAGGTGAACTGCCTGCAGTCAGTTTGTGAACTTTTTCCTTTTCCCTTATTTCTAGCACGTTTCATTCCATTGGTATTAAAGATCCATCATCTGACCTGTTACTCTATTAGGTTCATGGTTCAGCCAGACCTGTAATCTGGGAATTCCATAAGTTAGCCTACTTCCTGCCATATCCGGGTACACCTTGAATTCCCCTGTTTCATTGTTTCCCATTTATTTGATTTTCATCTTTTCATGCTCATATTTTTCGTTCTATGCACTCATTCCAAGATTATTGATTTATATGTAAAGCTGGCAAACTTTGAGTGCATGATTCCTATAATAACTGTCACCTCGTTATAAGTTAAGATCCAATAATTTATTTCAGGTTCATGAAACCTGTGAACGAACAGAGTTTCACCAGTTAAAAGAGACTAAAATATGGCATAATTACCAAGAGATGAAGATTCCGGAAGGCGCGCAATTTCTTAGGCTTGTATCCATAACTCACTCACTTCCTATCTGTGTGAAATGGTATAGAGAAAGCTGAAGATAGGGTAGGGTATCAATCTTTTTGTCTTTCTAAAATAATCAAAATTTGAAATTTAATGCCATGCATCTAGGTTCTTATTTTCAGCTGAGTTTTTTTCTGATGCACAATTTGCTGAACCTCACTTCCTCAAAACAAAAAAAATGTCGAGCCCTCTCCTCTTCAAAGATGTTTAAATTATTTGCGCTGTTGCACCTGCATGCAATCTATTTTAACTTTATACTTATGCATTCATTCGACTTGGGTTGAGAATCTGAATAATTTTACCCCTCAAACAAACAAAAATCTAATAATTTTGAACTAATTTGAGAGGAAAGACAAAAACAAGTATGTGCCTAAAAGCTTATAATTGCTGCTCTATCTTTTATCATTTATCATTGTGAATCGTCTACAACTTGCCAGGTGCTAACTTTACTGACGTATTTTTGACTGACTGAACTTTCTTATGCCTACTACTTTCACGAGAGAAATGGTTGCTGTAAATGTTGTTTTCTTCAACAATTGAAGGTCACTTGACCATGGCAGATAGAATTAAATTACACAAACATCATAGCAAAATTCTTCATAATGCACAAATGGATAAAGAAATGTGTTCCTCTTACTGATAGACAAGATGTGATCAAATGCATTATTTTGTGCTGCTTCACATGTTTTGGATTCATTACGTCTGGAAACCGACATCTTCAGGTATCTAGTTTTACAATTGAAAATATACGGATGTTACTAATCATTTTATACTTTTTTTTATTTCATTTGTCTGATAATGCTATCACAGTGATAAATCATCTTAGCTGCTTATAGTTAATAATTATGTACCCTGATTCAGATGATTTTGATAGTTACTGGGATTTTGATTGCATTCTTCAGATTTGAAGGACGTGTTGCGGCCTACATGGGGTGAATGATGGTATTCTTATTGAATCAGTAACATTTACAAAGATTTTCTCCGACCCTAAAAATGAATTTTGTATATGCTATAAATTGTTATAGAGATTACTGTTCGACCCTTTGTTCATGGCCAACTAGAAAAGCTAATAGTTATTTGCATTTGTCTACTTTAATATCAAGGCATGGAACACTTTTTTGTAGGCCTTTGAAAGAGGCCTTAAATCAAGGTTTCATGTGGAAATCAGCATTAAACCCTTAGGTTATATTCCAGCCATGCATTTTAAGGATGCATTGCTTGTCTATTAGTTCTAATTTAGGATTAAATCTGTATTATCTGTTTTTCTTTTATTTTATTTGCATGATAATCCTTCTTGACCAGCAGGTATGTAAATTTATTGTAATTGTTAACGGCAACTAGTTTATCACTTACACATCTATAATAAGCTTAAGAAGAGAATAAAAGTAGCATTCCTTGAAAAAGTAGTAATATGCTATATTTATCTATAAGTGTGGATGAATTCGTTCCATTTGCAAATAGTTAGAGTAGTCATACCCTGGAGATCTTATCATGGGTTCCTACAGTTGTTCTTGAGTTCAGATCCGTTACGAAATCTTGTTTTTGAATAATGTGATCATGCTCGTGGACCTCATCTATGCAATTGATATTTGCACTGGTCAAATTTTTATCATTTGGTAAATACTTAATGCATTTTTGTTATTGATACCTATAAGTTTTTACGAGCAGATAGCTAGCCATGAAATTGACGGGGATTGTAACATCAAATTAATATTCAATGTTTGTGGCCCGGCCTGGTGACTGCTCTGAATACCAGGACTATCGTCCAAAAGGAGAAAACGATCCTAATCAATGTACTTTTATTATTTTTTAACATCCTACTCGCTGTTTAGTCTTAAATAAATAAGTGAAGAAGCATCCTGACAAAAGACATTAATAGCCTATCGTGTAGAAAAAAAAATATTGGGTAAAATATTCTGCATTCCATACATAGGCATATTGTTTGAAAATCTGGCAACTATACTTTGGAGTAAAAGGATTTTAGGAACACTAGAAAGTGGAGCAGAAAATTGAATTTTCTCCATTGTTGAGTCTCATTTTACCCTATTATTTATGCCTTATTATTCGTCGTTAGAAGATCCTATCAATATTCTGGACGCAGAGATGCCAAAATGTATTTATACATATGATGATTTCTGTTTTGTGTGCAGCTTTATCTGCAGATACGAACTCTATCTGGCCCATCATTGAGAGGACTTGACATCCGTCCTTGTACTTCTGGACCCGAAGAACCCTGAATGGATGCTGTTGTTTCATCTTATATTCTTGCTGTCATATGGTCATGATTCGATTCCTGCTTATTATTGTAAGGTGACCAGCGTCGTCAATTTTGCTCGAAATCGCGTGAATCAGTCGCGCCGTCTGCAACGCCTTCCGCCAGGACGCGATCGTCGGAGGTGATTGGCGCGGCTGTTTGCTTCGGTGACGGGGCGGGCAGGTCGCGGACGTCGACAGAAGTCGATTGCGAAGGGTTCTGAGGGGCAGGAAGCGGTAGCAGCGTGTGCGTCGGAGGCGTGGAGGGGAGTCGGAAGCGTCGAAAAATTGGATATCGTCGGCGCTCTGATACCAATGAAAGATCGAGAGAGGAATTCAGGGGGTGAGTGAGAATGGATTGAGGACTCGCAGCACACGCTGCTCTTATTGTAGTGGCCGCCTCCGCGTAGCACTCCGTCCCCATCCGTGGCCGTCATCGCGCGATCACCGCACGGACGAGCGTCGTCCCTCGACGNCCGTCCGCCACGATCGTGATGTCTGCGATCACGACCCTACATAGCCATCACGGCTCGTGATCTCTCATCACGGCCTGTGATGACTAATCGACGCTGGTCACCTTACAACACTAACCGGCGGCCACTAATACTTATATTTTTGGTGAGGATGTGCTCATTATTCATCGAAGTCTGATATGTCATTATACTTGAAACACGATTACCAAATGACTTATCTTATATGACAACGGATCCTCAATGGCTGCAACTTGACATGGGCATTTGAAACGGAAATGCAATGGCGCATGCTGCATGAGAATGTGACTGACATATCTGTGGATCATGGTGACTTAGCAACGTGGTAATCCTCTCCAGCTTATTCTTTTATTTACTGTGAGAAGTTTTGGATACCTCCTGTAAAAATTGCAGCTCTTTGACTGGGGCTCATTGGAATTCGTAGCTCATTACTACGTGATCCTCGCCGCCTTATTCTGCTACTGCCATTGACTCTTACCACTTATATCTCACTCACTTCACTGCCATCATGTTCTCTCACTTCTCACCAGTCTTTTGCTTCATGGGTCAGGCAGGCGTTGTCCTCCATGGGCAGCAAGGTTTCAGAGTGAACTCTGAATTGATACTTCATACTTGCTTCTTGTATTTTATGGCCCTACTCTCTCCTAATTCGTTGGAAGCACTCTACTACTGTGGATTGCACGCGGCTGTATCCTGTGTTTGGAGAGTAGAGACAATTTTGTTCATTTTAGATTATTATATACAGTCCACTTTTCTTCATATTTTATATAGATTTATCGGTATAGACTCGTATTAATATAAAATGTGAATAGAAATAAATTACGCTATAATATAAAGCGTTGCACTTACATTTTAATTATGAATTTAATGTTGGTATCGTACGCTCACTCTTCATGGATATTAGATGAGTTGATAACGGTTAAATTTTATTTATTTTTTTTTAAAGGAAAGTTAAACTATTAAGAAAAGCATTAGAAATGTCATGATACAATATGCCGAGGAGACCCCGAGGAGGGTCTTCCTGCCAAAAAAGATCCATAGAAGTTAATCTTCCATAATTCGCCAAAAAATATGTGACTCTATTAGCCTCACGAAATATGTGTTCAATTACAAAGCTTTCAAAAAAATTCTAAGGCTTGCCAACAATCCAGCAGAATGTTTTGCAATCTCCAAGGGCAGTGTATATGTTTCTTCAAGATAGCTACTAAATTTGAGGAGTCACACTCAATCCATAATCTTTGGCACCCCATACGACGGAATGGGGTATGTTAATTTTTTTGAATTTATGAGATAAAACTTTCACATCTAGAGTTGTTAATATCTAATCATTATCAACTTATCTAATAGTCCATAAAAAGTGGGTGCATGATACATCCATATAGATATGATATACCAACATTAAATTGTTTATTTATTATATATATTATATTAATATAAGAAGAGTGGGTCCTCTGTGAATGTGGGGCCACACACCTCTCGATCTGACGCGGACTGACAGCCCCCGCGTGGAGCGCGGGCCCGGCGGAGCAACACGACCGGAGTTATTAAAAGTCCAAACCCACGGGCCGGGGGAAGAAAACAAAGTGTCGCGCCATTCACCACGAAACAGAACCTGCCACGGCTTTCCGCCCGGGCCCATCCATTTTTTGCCCTTCACTTTCGCATCCAACCCATTCGGTGGCGGGACCCAGTTGACGAGGCCTCCCCATGGACCACCACCACCACTGTCACTGGCCTAAGGGCTGTGGAATGGACAGGAATTGGAGGGTCGTGGGTCCCTGACCTCCTCCAAAGAGCAGAGGACCCACCGTCGTTCTCCTGCTTTTCTTCAGTCACTCAGCTTGGCACACGCGTATGCTACTATTTTTCGGTCACGTACAGTGTTATTTAACATTCAAATCAAATGTTATTCAAACTAAATCTTGATTTAATCACCAATCGTTATTTCAATTTTAGAATTAAGTTTGAATAAAAAAGTAATTTGAATGGATAAAAATTGATGAACTAAATAAATACTCAATTCAAATTCAAAATTGAAGACACTAAATAGCTTAAATGGAGCATTAAACTAAAAGTAAAAAAAGAGAAAAAAAACAAAAAAAAAACAAAAAAAAACGTGAAGGTAAATCTGGGAAAATATTTGAATGGAGAATCGTAGAATACTAATATTGGAGAAATAGATTAAAAAAAAAAGGATAAGATAGGAAAGTGTCGTGAAAAAACAAAGAGAAAAAATGAAAAAAAATATCAGTAATTTTGGGTAGAAGAAATAAATTTATTATCACTAGTATCAAATGATCTATAATAATAATAATAATAATAATAATAATAATAATAATAATAATAATAATAATAATAATAATAATAATAATAATAATAATAATAATAATAATAATAATAATAATAATAATAATAATAATAATAATAATAATAATAATAATAATAACATTGCAATATCAACCTGATCTTTTTCTTTGGCAAATATTGAAAGTTTGAAACATAATAAGCAATTGTATTTATATTAATATTTGATTGTCATTATATTACTGTTAAATTTCTGCGTGTCATGCAAATATTATAAAACTCTTAAGTTTTATATGGGTGTTTAGCAATAAAGTGATGGGATAGGGGAATAGAATAAATGGTGATGAAATAGAGTGTGATGGATTGTTAATAAGCTCATATTTAAATTATTGAATGACGATGATTTGTTAAATTAAATCATTTATTGTTTGAATAAAAAATTAAATAATAAAATTTAAAAGGTTAATTAATGTAAAAAAATATTTTATCTTTATGTTTAATTTAAAATTAATAAATTGAAACAAAGTTAAAATCGGTACAATAATTTATAATTCATTAAATATCATCAATTTGATGAGTTAAAATTTAAATTATTTAATCAGCTTTAAATAATCTAATCTTTAAAAAAAATATATCCAAACATAATATTTCTCATATAAACTTCCTCAACTACAACTTAACTTAACATATCTCATCAAAATCCACAATCCAAATGTACCTTTAATTCACCAAATAACTTTATCAATGCTCAAAACTAACTATTGGCATCCAATTGAATGAGGCTGTAAAATCTTAAAAATGATTTTAAGGCTCGAAGTCAAGTTGGAGTTCAGTTCAAGGCTAGACCACACTCGTCTCAGGTTTCAAAAATCCATTTAGACATTGGGGCTGGATTGATAATAATAATGATAATAATTGATTTGGCGGACAGAAGAGTTGGTACCGGGAACTTGACGTTCTCGTGTTCTCCATTCTTGAATTCATTACCATTATTAGCTCTTCCAAGCCATGCCATGCCATGATAAGTAACAAGACGACACCCAACTTTGGCGGGGCCATTGATAACATGCAATGGTCCCTTGTTTCTTGGAAACTTTTGAGCGAGATGATATTACGTCTTTCTTTCCTTTATTCGTCGAATCCAAGTAGTTAGCAGTTGAGAGAAGCGTCTCTCTCTCTCTCTCTCTCTCTCTCTCTCTCTCTCTCTCTCTGCCTGCCTTAACATTTGCCTCAGGTTCTAGTTTAGCAGGAAATTATTGGAAGTCCACTATTCATGTGAAATTCATGCTCAGCCTTTTTTCTCTTTTTCTTCTTTCACAAGAATAAATTTGACATTGCCTATTTAGTGGAACCTTTCATACGCCAATTTAGCAAACTCAGCAGATAGTTTCAGTATAATATATTGCCCAACGCAATTAGAAAATGTAGAGTGAGCCTAAGACTGGGTTGAAGTGCTAAGCAATTCTTCACTGCTTAAACAAGTTTCAATTTTAATTTTGGTGTAAGAAAAAAATTACATTTAGTCTCATTCGTCGTACTCAGAGCGACCTTAAATTGAGCTCGATGATAAATCAAAATTTTAATGATCATTGCTCTTTAGCGTCATATAGATTGATCGATCGGTATCGCTTCTCAAATATTGAGATTGAGATAAAGGCTTTGTTTGACATGATTAACGATTTAACTAGCTAGTACGGTATGATTAAAGGATAGCGGTTCAAATGATGAACATCGACTAGCGATTAGCTATTAACGAACTATTAATAAATGTGTTTCACAAATAAAATATTTAAATTAGCTCATGAGAGTTAAATAACTCAAATGGACGTATGAAAGCTTTTAAATTATTTACATTATTATATGCATCATAAAAGATATATTAGACAAATGAGTGTTCAAGTGTTGCTCGCAGTCCGTCGCTTGTCGTTATTCTTTTTTTTATTTATCAAATATGTTAACAAGTATTTTGACTTAGTTAAACGTTATACCATAATCTATTTTTATGTCGTTGTTTAGTGAAAAAAATTGCTCATGACTTTGGTGACCTTACCTAATATGACTTGTTATTTCCGGCATGACACAAACCCATCTATTGGATGGTACGTCTCGTTCTTATCAAGGAAAGATAACCATTTCATATTTCTAAGATAAAAATTCTATTTTCTTGCATATTCGGACATAATTGTCAAGCCCGGCAGTGTTTCTCGATAGAAAGGCTTAACCATTTAATGAAGCAAGAAGCTGACCAATGGGACTCTCACATCCACAGCTATCGCCATTGTTTCAGAATCCAAAGTACTGAATTTTCGGATGAAAGGCGACTTGATAGCATCTGAAGAAAGTAAAAAAAAATATTTCTGGAAATTTAGTGAATACTATTACGTGGTCCACTTGGATGGCTGCTGTTGAAAGTTTGTTGTATGTGACAATCAAATGATGTTACCAGAATGGAACTTTGTCAATATGAGATGCAGATGCGTGTGAACGACTGATGCTTCACATGTTTTGCGGCCAGCAAAGTACCAGAAGCTATTTGAGAAACAGAAAGCAAGGGCAAATTGAATTGCAAACAAAACCAGGTACAGGTATGTGAAACTGTTTTGATCTTTTAAAAGGATTTCAGTAGCTATTGTGATTCATAAAATTTGGGAATCAAAATCATGTCCATTATCATATTCATTGATTTTTTTTTTAGTACTCGTTCGGAAGTCTCGATGTCCAGAATTATTAGCATATGACTAATTTAAAATTAAGATAAAGAGCAGAAACGATATCCCTTTTGATCAAATTGACGAATTCGAGATTCGAACTAGAGGTTCTTAATTTTCGGTCCTTCAATTTAAGGTACAAACTTGTTAATCATCTATATCAATCGAACTTAATTAAAATTATTTTTTCTTTGCGAGGAAAGGGTATTATGACCTTCCATTAATAGCATGCTTAAACATTAAACATTGTCCATATCATGTCCACCTCCTCTCTTGGAGCACCCGTTTTTTCCATCCATGTGTACAAAATGGCAAGAGATGCTGCCACCACATGTTTCAAGTTGAGCATTGGAGGTAAACAAAAGTTTTCCGTTACAATGGAAGTTCATAGGCTAGCTTATGAGAAATTAAATTTGAAATAATGATAATTGAACTCGAGTTAACTATGTGTTTTTATGGCTTTCACTATGATATCAACAGAATTGCTAGATTTAAGTTTTCATACTGTTCCTTGTTCTTATCGTCTAAGCATGAAATTTAAATCCACTGTAGGCGACTTCATGTAGAGTTCATAATGGTTGGCCTACACAATTTTATGCTAGGAGAACCTTTGTAGTTTGTAGCGAACTCATATGTATGTGACATGTCCATAACCTCTTTAATTGGTGGCACTGTTAGTAGCAACGTTTTGGTTCCTGTGCCCCTAGCATGAAAGTAGCATATGCACCTAAACAGCTAACTTTGATAAAAGCTAAGATTTGAAGATGAACTAAGGAACGCACTTGATGATTAATTACTACAAATCAGGTTTAAACATGTGGTATGTGAAATGAGAAGTTGGAAAGGTTCTTAAAATAGTAGGGTATCTCCTCTCTGCATTCAGCTGCTTGATGTCACTTTGGAACCTTCTGAAATCAAAGATTGCTTAGTGACCTATTCTTTTCTAGTCCTGGCACTTATTGTACTGAACCCTAAGAAATAGTAAACAGTTACCACCTATGTGATGCAGCTGACTGTAGATCAGCTTGTATTTAGAAACTATTCTGAAGCCTTTGTGAAATGCATAGCCAGGACAACTGTTGGGTTGTGTTATTTCTCAAATCATTTTGCTGATCTCCAAGATGAGATGAATCATGCTTGTCTTCTTTAGCTTTGGTATTTATGATGTACCTACTACTGAAGCCCCAATATATGAGGAAGCATGCAGGTTAACTTTAAAACAGATTCTAAATATGTATTCATACTGAACAAGCATTGCTGTTTTATGTAGGGGAGCAGTTGTCCACTATCTTCACTTGGAGGTTCTCTTTCTTTCTCATTGGAATGATTTTTTTTTTGTTGTTGAAACAATTGCTGCCATTTGGCATTACATATCTCATGTATATATATATACTTATAAAATGATCATGAAATTGTAGGAAGCAAGGAAAGATAGAGGCCTACTTTCAGCAAGCACACCCAACCTTAACAAGTATGGTGCTATAATCTCACGGTACTGAACTCGAGGGAGGAAAAGATGGTGGTGGTGGAGCTAATATGAAAAGCAAAACAGCCCTCAAAGTCTGTAAAAGGGTCTAAAACAGGAAGGTACAGGAGCCCATGTGAGCCTGCCAACTTGGCATCTCGTGACAGCTCGCATTCAATACGTATGATGGTGACTCACACATCCGGACAAGAGTAGTTGTTGTCACAGAAGAATCTGATGAGTTAAAAAAAAAAAAGAGGAGAGAGAGAGAGAGAGAGAGAG
>LTAE01005765.1:12699-27461 GCA_001647135.1 Pontederia paniculata | reverse complement strand
AGAATTATCTTTCTTTTAATTTCTGTAATTCTTATTTTAAAAACCCAAAAATATTATTTCTGTTAATTACCCCTCACCTATTCTGGTTAGGGCTTGGATCTCTAGTGTCAAGCCTCAACCGCGAGAGCTTGACTAGGGAAAAGTGGTAATAGAAGCGTGAAAACGAAGTTTCCCTATGGATCGATACCTGAAGTACTCGACGATTGCCGTATACTTGCGGTGATAGGAGTGTGCTAGGTTTACAAATATTAAAATTTGAAGTGAAGGAAATCTTTTAAAGAAGATTGACCCGGGTTTATGCCTTAATCTGTGGTCATTTTCTATCTTACCCCACACTTCGCATCAAGTTTTTGCTCGGAGGTTGGGTCAAGCTATTTAGGTGTACCCTTTCTTGTCATCAAGTATACTAGAGTCTCACCTGCAACTAGTGTCCCCGAGATAACCGCTAAGGAAGTTAGAACACATTTTGCAGTTGTTGCCTCCTCCTCCTCCACATGGGCTCCAAGTTGTGAAGAATGGGACTCAATGGGTAGCAAAGTGGATACTCTATCTAGTCAAATGAGTCAAGTCCCTCGACTTGTTGAAGAACATCAATGCATGACAGAGTAGAGTTGATGAGCTCCGAAAGGAAGTGGTTTTTCACAATGTCTATGCCGGCTATCATTGGCGCCAAATGGGTGACTTCATGATAGCTGTAGGACATGATCCTGACTCTACTCCAGTTTGCCCTTTTGATGATTCCAAAGGGGGAGAAAAAAATCAGAGGAGTGACCCCCAAGGAGAAGAGACTGGTCAAAGGAGTGATCATCAAGAAGAAGATAGCCAAGGCATTGAACCTCAAAGAGAAGGTGTTGATCAAGGAAATGAGGTTGTTGCTGCTGAGGAGAAAGATGATGCTGGAGGATAAGAAACTATTATGCAAGGAGAAGAAGACGGTGTTGGAGTCAAGAAACTAATTGAGGGCATTGATCTTGGTGGTCTAATAATGCGAGTAACAAAAGATATTTTCGAAGAGATTGTTGACAAAGTCATGAAAGAGGACCTCCCCACTTAAGAAATAGAGAATGCACCCAAGGAAGCAACTGAAAGCGAGAATCAAAGTACCTCTGTTTCAATTGCTCATCCTCCTCTTGAAAATAAGTTTGGAACAACTTTCAAAATAAAGAAGAATAAGGATGAAAAGAAATAGATAGATAGCTCTCTGTTGAAAACAAAATCTTGTGTGTGCATGTTTTCATGTCTTTCAAAAACTGAAACATTCATCTGAATGTCTATGATGTATGATACTCTGTATTTCAGAAATGTATTTCAGGTTGAGTGGACGCCCCATGATGAGAATGAGTAAAGTTGTTTTGAGGAGAAGGTAAGAAGGGTCGTCCAAATATTTCAGAGTAGAAACAGTGGACGTCCGAAGTACTCCAGATGAAGAGTAAAGGTTGTCCAAAGTGATCATTATGAGACCAGTGGACGACCGAAGGAGTCTGAAGTAAAGTATCGAAGCAAGAAAGGTCGTCCGAGGTTTTCATAGTAGAAGCAATGGACGATCGAAGTACTTAGAAGAAAAGTAGAGGAGTTGTGAAGTCAAGAAAGATCATTCGAAGCATTTAGTCCACAATCAATGGACGACCAAAGGACTTCAGTTGGAAAGGAAGGGTCGTCCGAAGCATTAAGTGTGGAATTAATGGGCAACCAGAGAAGTGCACAAGTTGAAGTGAAGTCAAGATAGGTCGTCCGAAGCGTTCAGTGAAGAATTAGTGGACGATCGATGACTTTAGAAGAACAAGGGAGGTCGTACGAATTGTTCAGTGTGGAAGCAATGGACGACGAAAGATGTTCAGAGGAAGAAAAAAGATGTCGTCCGAGGTAGTTGAATAGAGTTAGTGGACGATCGAAGTATGTCAAAAGAAAAGGAGAGGTCGTCCAAAGTACTCAACGTGTGATGAGGGGACAACCAAAGACTATGGAAGATGAAGATAGGACGCCCGAGGTATTCAGCAAAGAATTAGCGGGCGGCCGAAGCAAGTCAGAAGAAAGAGCAGTGGTCGCCCGATGAACTAGTGTGTAATCGGCGGACGACCTAAGTCTGCTTAAAACAAACTGACAAAAGGAAGTTAGATCCCCCAAAGTCTTTGAGTAAAATCAGTGGGCGACCCAGAGAAGACTTGAAGATGTCAACCGAAGGCCGGAACCAAGCAACGGTCGTCCATAGTCTTTAAGAAAAAGAAGCGGACGACCAAAGAATGGTTGAAAAAAGTGTTCAAATCAAGAAAGATCGTCTGAAGGATTCATGTATAATCATTGGGCGATCAAATGAGCTTGACGAAGAAACTCAGAGGAAGCAAAGGTCGCCCAATGTGTTCAGAAGGAAGTAGTGGACGACATATGAAAGTTGACCTGAAGAACTAAGGGTGAAGCCCAAGACTTCGGATGTCCAAAGGAGTATGGTGGAGACTAAAGACTGATTTCACCAAAGCAAGTGGTCGCCCAAAGAGAAGAAGCAGTCGATCGAGGAGTAGGTGAAAAAGGACAATACTTTTCGTAATGGCTAGTTATTGTGAGAGAGTGACGTGACTGTCTTGTAAGGGTATAAAGCTCAGTCCCTAGAGTTTGAGAACCAACTTTGGCAAATTGATTAGTGAGAACTTGTAAGCTTGACTGACAAGTCTTAGTTCCTCCTTCTAAGCATTCTAGTGAGAATCTAGAGTAGAAGGAAGTAGATTGAGCGTTCAAGTGTGAGCTCATTTGTATGAGATTTTCTCCTTGTCCTCGAAGGAAAGAAAGGAGAAGAAAGTTGTAAGGGAGCCTTCACCTTTGAAGAAGGAAATCTAGTGATCTCCGGAGGTCTCGAGTTCGAGAAGACCGGAGCGGGGATGTAGGCCAAGAGTTTTGGCTGAACCTCA
This sequence comes from Pontederia paniculata, assembly GCA_001647135.1. Classification (NCBI taxonomy): domain Eukaryota; kingdom Viridiplantae; phylum Streptophyta; class Magnoliopsida; order Commelinales; family Pontederiaceae; genus Pontederia; species Pontederia paniculata. The sequence continues at coordinate 24,561 of LTAE01005765.1, read as the reverse complement.
TCAACAAACTCTGCGTTTGTTTCCTTCTTTGCACTTAGCTTTTATTTGCATCTATTCTGTGATTGCTTCCACTGCATAAATATAATTTAGGGTCAAAATCTTTAATACACCAATTCACTCCCCCCCCCTCTCGATGCCATCTAGTCCCTACACACCCCACGATGACATACTTGGTCGGATAAAACCCTTATCCAACAACTCTTACAATTGGATCTTCAGCTCACTCACTTTTGCGAGCGTCATTATACATGGAGGCATTGTGATTAGGGCCATTCCTAGCGCCAATTCAATGTGGAACTCTATTCCCTTTCATGAGGCAAACCTGAAAGGTCTCTAGAAAATACATCCCGAGAGTTTTGTGCCACATCAATATAATTCATTTCTTGAGGTTGTGCTTCACTTGTTGTCACTTGACAAAAATCCACAACCACATTTCCTCATCATCGTTTAGCCTTAATTGCTGAAATAATCATCTTCTTATCACTAGATGGAACTCCTCGGATAATAAGTTAGAGTCCTTCAAATGAACCGACTTTCTTCTCTTGACATTGAACAATTGTATTGTGAGTCGATAGTAAATCCATCCCAAGATTACATTATAGTTTACCATAGATAACACTATCAAGAACACTTCAAAGTTGACACCTTCAACCTACACGATTACATTAGGAATGTAACTTCTAGTTGATACATAATTTACTAGCGTTAGAATCTCTAATAAGTTTCAAATCTTTGCATCTTCGCATTTGGTATTCTTGCAATGTCATATGAAATAAAAGAGTGCATAGCACTTGAATCAAATAATACATTTACATGATGGGCAATTAATAAGCTGCACCTTAGATCATTTCATTAGAGTGATGCGCTTCATCGGCCATAATGGTGTAAATTCTCCTTGTCGCTTTCTGAGGAGCCTCGACTACCTTGCCCTTGCCTTTTTGCCACGATATGAATGATGCTTCTCGGACAATTATTTATAGAATGTCCTTGATTTTTACATTAAAAGCACGCTCCATTCTTCATATGGTATTCTCCAAAGTGTTGTTTACCACAATGCGTATCATGCTTCTCGGACAATTCTTTACATAATGTCATTGCTTCCCACATTAAAAGCATGCTCCATTCTTCATATGGTATTCTCCAATGTGTTGTTTACCACAATGCGTACATGATTTGCCCACATTTCCTTTATTTAAATCTTTCTTCTTAGAGGGCTTCAAGAAGTTAAACTATTTTCCTTGTCTTGATCTTTGGACCTTTGGGATTCTTACGCTTTCATATGTCTTTTATAGTTTTCATAAGCCCGATCAATAATTGATGCCCACTCTACGGTCTTCTCTGAGGTTGTAGCATTTCCATATAGTATCCTCTTTTTCAAATACTCAATCTTTTTAGTGAACTTGTTGGCTCTGGACTTCTTCATCTTTTCAAGTGGATTATACTTCTCAAGGTGCAAGTATTGGTTGATGTACTCTTCTAATGTTAAACGTTCTTTGTTCGAACTTCAAATTTTTCATTTTCTTCTTTTCCTTGATATGTTGGGGAAAATAATGTTCTTCGAATGCCTTTTGAACTCTTTTCAAGAAACCTTGTCCTTCCTATTGAACTTGGTCATCATCATAGAATCCCACCAGTACTTCGCTTGATCACTCATTTGATGCATAACAAAATTTACTTTATGTCACTCCAAGCAATGGATAACTACAAACTTGTCATTAATTGGCTGCAACCAAGACTCAGATTTGTTGGAGTTTTTTCCCCAATTATGAATTTCTCAATATAGCTTGAACCTCCTGACCTTCGTTCCATGGCTTCAGCCAGCATAGATAATATGTGCTAATTATGCAGAAATATTGTGCACTAATTGTATCAAGTAATAGTTCAACGGTTAGTTGAGTATCAATCCAACGAGGACTAATATTAAGTCTATCTATCTACTCCAACAACTAATAGGAGATAACAAGGTTGTGATGAAAATGATCTTTAAATGAAATTAAGGAAAATAAAAAGAAAAGAGTATGATGACAAGAGCCTTTTTGATGATGATATAAGATGAATAGTGATAAATTCAATTCAACCCAAGTTTAATGAATGTTAATTCTTATGAGGATTAGGATTTATTTACAATAGTATGTCCTCTCCATCATGCACTGATGCGTGCTAATTATGTAGATAAAATTGCTAGCAAGTGCACTAGTCGTACCAAGTAATAGTTCAATGATGAGTTGAGTATCGATCTCACGAGGACTAATATTAACTATATCTATCTAATTCTATCAACTAACAGGAGATGACAAGGATTTGAGAAAAGAATAATTTTTGAAAAGAAAAAGAAAAAGAAAAGAAAAGATTGATAGCCACGGCCTCTGAATCAGGATAAGATAAGATAAAGTAAAGGAAAACTGATTAATCAATTTTAGTTCCAAACAAACTCCTAAGTGTATTAGGATGTACTCAAGGTATGATTTCCTCTCCAGGATGAACTAACTATCTTAATTCTAAAAACCAAGATCGTTCCTCTCCAGTATGCCAATCTCATCTAACAAAAATTAAGATGCATTAATTTGTATCTCCTAAGTTGTAGATCGTTCCTCTTCAGGATGCCATCTCACAGACCATACATCTAAATATTCCTCTCCAGGATGCTACTCAGATGTGACACGCAATGCTTCGACTTAAAATTCAAAAATCAATTTTAGAGTTTCAAAGAGAATTAGTATCTCGCTATTCTTCTCCAAGATGCTAGCAAGGATTCAAAATCTCAGATAGAACTTTAAAAGGCATTAAACACAACATTCATGTGCATAGAATATTTGAAGAACTAAAATCAATAAAATCAAAAGTTAAATGTGTTTTTCTTACAAGAATATTCTACTCCACCAAAAATAAAAAGAAAGAAATTATAGAGAGTTTATCCTTCAGAATAAAGAGAAAGAAGAATAATTAATTAAGGAGTAAAAACACTTAGATGATTTTCTCCTTTGAAATCTTTTGCAACAAATTCTTCTCCAAAATTAGACTTTTCCATACTTGAAGCATCCCCTCAAATGAATTTTTTTGAGAGTTTTTATAAGTTAGAAGAGTCATTGTCTTGATAAACTTCGTTTGGGAGAAGATCAAGTTCAAGTTGGGAACGGAACCATAAAAAAATCACTTGAAATAAACTTAAAATCACAAATATAATTTTCCCCGCGAATTGTCACGGTCGTGACCTAAGAAAAGTGGTGAAAAATGCATCCGGGAGTTTTCACGGGCCATGACATTGGTGTCACGGTCGTGACCGAACGTAAAAATGACTTATGGGTTTGTCACGGGTCGTGACAGGACCGTCACGATCGTGACCGAGGCCAAAACTCATTTTTGGAGTTGTCACGGCCGTGACATTCAACCTGGGGAGTTCTAGCCTGTTTTTGATTTGTCACAGGCCGTGACTAACAGCTTTGCAAATATGTCCAACTTAAAATCGCGATTCCAGGCTCGTTAAAACTCTGATTTGAATGCCATTTTTTCTAATGTCTTCGTATCTTCGTCCTCATGCCTCCTAGGAAATAAAATTCCAAAATTGTGTATTTTTCTATTTTAAAATAAATAAATGCAAATAAGTACATAATATGATGCATGCAATGTAAAAATGAGTGAAATTCGAACCAAATATGCTATATAAAATATGACTAATTTAATATGCATCATGCACCAACTACCTCAAATCTAAGAGACTCGATTGTTCCTATCCAGGATGCTAATCTAATCTAAAAGATTTTGAGATGCATTAAAATATATTTCTAAGTTGTGGATCGTTCCTTTCTAGGACGCCAACCTTATAGGCCTCACATCTAAGGTATTCCTCTCTAGGATGCTACCTAGATATAATATGCAATGCTTGGACTATGAATTAATAAATAAATTTCAATTATTAATTAGAAATAAGAGCTCTCTATTACTTTTTAGGATGCTAGCAAGGATTCAAACTCTCAAAGATTCATAAAAGATCATTAAACATGACATGCATACACATAAGAAATTGATGAAATAAAATCAATTCAACTAGGGTTCAAAGGTTTTCCCTTACAATCAATGATTATCTAGAAAAATATACTAAATGAATTACAAACGGAGTTCACCCTTTAAAAAGTGAGAAGAGAATATTACAATACTTAGGATAAAAAAATACGGCGATCGTCTTCTTCAAAGGTTTGTGAAATAATTCTTCTCCTTCTCTTGGCGTTAGGCTTGGCTCTAGGCTCGTTGTTCTCTCACAAATATCTTCAAATTCTCTCTTCAAAAATTCCTAACTTGAACAACCTCCCAAATGAAATCTTTAGGGTCTATTTATAGGTTTGAAGAATCCTTGAAAGATAATATTCATTTTGGAGAAAAAGGGATTTTACATGACTCAAAATGACCTTAAAAATGAATATTAAAGTTTCCCCGTGAATTGTCATGACTCGTGATAGAAATGTTATGGTCGTGACCAAAGCACTTCTTCACAATGATCACTGTCACGACTCGTGATATGAAAATCACGACTGTGGCGGAAGAGTATTCTCTAGTATTGCTCATTGTCACGACCCATGATATGAGAATTACAGTCATGATCAAAGAGATTTTTTAATTGCATCGTGTCATCACCCGTGATGAAATTGTCATAGTCATGATCGAACAACTTTCTTCTCATCATTGTGTCACGGCCCGTGACAGAAGAATCATGGCCGTGACTATATACATATAGTTGTTTTCTTCAACGCGCTCATGGGCGTGAGCTGAGTTTGATGACCCATGACTTTTTTCCTCATGATCGTGATTTATGTCGTTCACGAGTAGATGTCCTATTGCGTTTTTCACTATCGTGAACTACGTTTCACGGCCCGTGACAAAATCTCTTATTGCATGCTCATGGTCATTAGTTGACTGTCACGATCCTGACTTTCCAATTTTTAATAAATTCTTCTCCATTTGTCTCCGATTTCAGCCTAGATTCTCGCGATTTTCCTCTATCACGCTGCCAAGTACACTGGACACGCAAAAATAGAACACTATGCAGACTTTGACTCTGAAAACTAAAATGAAGTGAAATGAATAATAAAATGATGCTTATGTTGATGAAATGAACAAAAATGATACTAAAATAATATAAAAAACATGACTAATTTAGCACACAACAAACTCCACCAAGCTTAATGTCTTGCTTGTCCTAGAGCAAAATTATAGAGCAATTCTCCGAACTCTTTCATCATAACATATACCCTTAGAGAAGAGGTTTCATCTACCTCTTGAAATGGATAAACTACGAGTTTGGTGTAATTGGGTATTCCTTGCCCTACGAAAGAAATATAGTGGATCTTCAAATATCTTAAGGTCGAGAAGTTGGAGCAGAGACATAGGTCAAGTTGGGTTCGAACCTTATTAACAACTCTTGTTTCTTGAGTTTGCATTTCTCTCTTACTTGCTTTACTTATTATCCTGCATTCTTCCTTATATCATTTTGCACTTATTCTTGATCAAGGGCTTTTGGATTTGAGTTTTGTGATAAATCAATATTTAGATTTCGCGTTTATTTTTTAAAATCAGTTTAAAGTTTTTATTACACGAATTCACTCTCTCTCTCTTGATATTAAGTGATCCTACACAAGGAAGTCATGTAGCAGGCTTTTGACTGATGTATCCTAGACCATATGACCTTAGGTCACCAGGATTTAAGAGTCTCCTATGAGTGTACTTGCATGAACATTCTCAGGTTTAGAATGAAGTGGTCGAACTAGGCAATTGAATTAGCACTTAGGCGCTTCTCCAATTTGCACAAGGTGGTCCACGCAGCGAGCTTTCGAGTGATGACTCTAAAACTAGGCATCCTTAGGGCAACAGGTGTGAGGCACCCCTCGAGCTTACTTGCCCGGACTCACCAAGTTTTGGATATACTTTGGTACTACTTTACCTCGTATTTTCACTTATATTTTTTTTGAATTTCAGAGTTTTTGACATTTTTCTTTCAACGGATTTTTTATTTTCAATTTTATATTTTTCACAATTTTTTCGACAAGCTCAAAATATACTTAAGCATTTAGTAAAAAGATCTAATAATTTAGGCTCAAGTACAACAAAGCTGAAAAAACTATAGTCTAAGGAATCATAGCTCTTATCCATAAAATTCAGGAATTCAATACAAATACTTGTGATTTGCAATTGAAAGAAAATCACTCAAAATTCATATATCATACAAGACAACTCTAAAATATATATTTAAGTAAAGAAGAAGTTAAACGAAGGTTAGTAGATGGAGCTGATATTTTTGTGATTTTTGGATTTTTATAACTAAGCATGAACTCATACATATATGACAATATGAACTAAATATGAAATGAAACACACTAATCTAAAGATGCATGAAATGCAAACTCCCTCAATCTTAGACCGAACACTGTCCTTAGTGTTTAAGCCTCAACTGAGGGAGATGATACAATGATGCATAATGATAAAACATAATGCAAACATAAGAAAAGAGAGAATACGATCAGACAACTCCATAGATGGTGGCAGCGACGTGGTATAAAGAAGCCTCCATAGTGCCCCTGGCTAGTGTGATCATCATGCATGTGCCTAATCATCTCATCGATGTTGTTCTTGTATGCTCGTAATCTCCATCATAATCTCATGTTGGCTATCCTAATGTGCTTGCATCTTCGTCATCATCTTCGATTGGTGCTTTCGCTTTGTTGACTGGCGTAGCTGCTCTGCCTTGATCGCCTTCAAAGTGATGAATGCTTGAAAGCTTGAACTGATGAAAAGTCAGTAGTATCATCGTTAGGCTGCTCAAAAGAAGGTTCCACATCAGAAGCTCTGGCCCGTCGTCGAGTTTTTGGTAGCGATGGTGGCTCAACTAGTTGCTCAGGACACCCAAAGAGTGGCGAGAAGAGAAGCCAATTAGTCCTATCGAAGAATGTGATCCTCGTATGCTAGTCACATGGTATCTTCTCCAGCCTATTCTTGAATATGAACATGAGAGCTCCCTTCTCGATGTAGGAAAGCTTCATGTTCAGCACTGTGCTCTGGTCTAGATGGATACTGCCATTAACCAACTTGGAGTCCGCCAATTGCATCCTGAAGTGCTCTGCAATAGGAATGATTAGTTACCTGACCATGGTCTTGCCCTTCGTCTTCTTAGAGCGCCTCTCAAAGTTCTTAGCAATGAAGGCTCCGTTGTTTACTTCAACCCCCTCGATTATCGCATAAAGTAGATAAAGCTCCGTCTCATTGGGGGATTTGTCACTATCTCCTCGCTCGTGTATGGTGTCGGAGAGGATTCAGTGGGCGAAGCACAGGACTAGCTTTTGGATCATACTGCTCTTGGCGAACGTTAGTTGAGGACAACCTCCCCTGTGATGGCTCTCTAGAATCCCACGCGTTGAAATCTCGAGGTACATGTCGCTCGCCTCCATGTGGAACTGACAAATGTCATTAAAATCATTCAAGAATAAAGAGAACCTTTTTTCATACATCTAAAATCGATCTTGGTCGCCTTGTATTCATTGCCATCCAAATTGGTCGTCTTGAAGGTGTTGAAGAACTCTTGAGTTAGCTCTGTCATGCTGTCTTCATGGTCTTCCTCCGTCATGCTGCCAAGTACTTGGAGACATAGAAACACAACATGAAAATAAAATGATGCTTATGCCAATGAAATGAATGAAAATGATGCTAAAAATAATATGAAAAACATGATAATTTAATACGCATCAATAGACATTGCATCCATAAAGTAATTTTCTTTACAATGACCCAACCTCCTCGTTCGACTCTTCCATGATTTGACCCTTCATAGTTGTCTTCTCTATTTCCTCAATAGTCTCCCATCTTTTTGAAATGTCACAATAGTCATACATCAATTAGCCAGGCTTACATAACATAAGATCTTAGTGAGATGTATTCTTAGTTTTGATGATTGCTCATGATTCTTGCACATAGATTTTGAACTTTTTAGAGAATTAGAACTTTGACTTTTAGGATGACTTGGACTTATACACGTCTTAAATTATTTTAAGGAACTTGTACCTTTGAGCCAAACTTTAGACTCGGATATCTAAATGTAACATTTCAAAAATGTGCCTCGCCAAGGGGACGAATCAATATCTGCGATGTGCTCGGGGTGGTCCCAAGGCAATAAGTTTTGACTTGACAATTGACTTTCAATCAACAAATATCTGCATAAAGGTGTGTCAAGAAACGTATGTCAAAACGAGACAGCAATAGAAGGCTTATGAAATTATGACATAATACGAATCAACGGGAGACTTTGAACATGATTAACAATAGACATAGTCCCTAAACTTGATATTCAACATAAGCAAAAGTTGTCGATAAATATCACATAACAACATGACTAACATACATAAACTCACCCCGAGGATATATATAGTCTTAATACAACAGACTTGACAAACATAAAGATGACTATAAGAAATAACCAAAACTTAACCATGTACCAAGATCCATCCTTAGTAACAACATCATCATTAGTGTCATCATTCCTTCTCTTATGCAGGATCCAGAAGTAGGGGGAATCCATCTCGCTAGAGTATGTAAAGGTTGAAGAATGGGTGAACCATATCATCGCTATATACCATGTCCTAAATGTCATGCACATAAACATCGTAATAAATATGAAACATATCATAAAATATTTAACCCAAGCCTATGATAATCATATGATCACTAATATTTTCTTTACTTAAGCTTCTTAGCACATTATGTTTAATGACAACTTTATGGGCATGTTTGACTATGCTTATAAGCAGTTTAAAACTACTTATAAGTTAATTTTAGAATTTCTACATGTTTTGTAAATAAAAAATTATACTTATATCTTATTAGAGTAACAACTTATATGTAAAAAAATAAATAGGGTCCGCCCTGTTTATTTTTAAAATTATTAGCTTTTTTTAACCAACTATTTACTCTTTTATCCATATTCTTTTAATATTATTATCATATGACTACAAGGGTATCTTAGTTAATATTTATTTTAACAAATATTACAACTACTTGTTATTATTATCAATACTTTTACAAACGTGTTAATACTTATATTTTAAAATAAGTTTTAGCACTCAAAATACTTACCAATATTAATATATCTTAGTTAATATTTATTTTAACAAATATTACAACTACTTGTTATTATTATCAATACTTTTACAAACGTGTTAATACTTATATTTTAAAATAAGTTTTAGCACTCAAAATACTTACCAATATTAATATTTATTAGATATTTTTTATCAGCTAAGTCAAACAGACCCTAAATCTATCTTTCATCTTGCTTACTTTCTTATATTGTTTATGCATTATCAATATAATACATATTTTTGTTCATATTAACTTTAATTGGAATTATCAATATAATGCACCATATATGCATTATCAATATGTTGCATCTTTTGACATTAACATCTTACTTGCCATTGACTTTTAGTGCATATAACTCATGTGGCTTAATGTTATCATTCATGTCATCCTTCATACTTAACTTTTTATCATGTGGCAATTCTTAGAAGATAAGCATCTAACTTTACATTAATCATCCTCATGGTCACATGTTCTTTTATTATCTTTGAGGGTCATCGTGCACACCATCCTATTTTGACTAACCAGGCTAGGGATGTTGTTTCCACCCCTTTCCGTCCACTTTCAATTTTTAGAAACTTAATCTAAGGGAGTGTACGCTCGTGCCACCCAGGTGACAAGTATTCCCCATTTACTTTAATTTGCACTAGATTTATGTAATTCATATTTTATGACAATATATCAAAACAACAATAAAAATATGACATTGTTCATCTTTTAATCTAATTATTATCATACATCACATCAATTGCACATAACATACTTCGATCATTATATAAAGTAAATAAATAACATCACATCAATTGTTCATCTTACATTGTTCATTTTTTAATCTAATTATTGTCATACATCACATCAATTGCACATAACATACTTCGATCATTATCTGAAGTAAATAAATAACATCGCATGGTTTATTAAATCCTTATTATCATAATCACCTAAGCATATAACCTAAAAGCATTGGAATAATTAAAATCATAATCCCCAAACAAAATTGGCTTCAGGTCGGTTGAACATCCATCGACTGACTTCTTCTGAACTCCATCCAACTTCAAGCAGTGTCGAAGCTTCCTCGACTGGCCTCATTTGTCGAGCTTTTCGACTTGAGGGTTGGTCAAACCATTTGTTTATCGACCTCACTTCTTTGTTAGGTGAATTCACAAGTTTTTCGATCGATCATTCAGTCGATTCGATCAACCTTCACGAAACAAGGAAAAATTAGAAATGAGTCTAACATCTTCTCCTATTTTTTCTTGTATATTTTTGGCATGAAATTTCTTAGGTTTTGTATTATGTATACGAGACATCCAAGCATAACATGCATACATACTAACACATCATACAACATTCATATGACACTTAGATTTTTAATATAAAAATATGACATGAGGAATTAAGATACTAAGATGCAACTCTTGATTTCATCCGAAATTCTTCCTTCTCCATTTTCACAATTAAGAACAATTGTAACATTAAATATGAGATGGAGAAGATCATCCCATCTGTATACCTCTTGTCCAATTTTTTTTCTTAATCCTTTCACCTTCTTTCTTGATCAAACAACCTTTTCCTTCTGATCATTCCTTTGAGTTCTGTTCCCTCTCTTGAGGACACAAATTATGTGAATGAAGAATTTTTTTTGGATGAGAGAGAAAATAATACAAAAAATGTTTTTCATGGTGAAAAAATGGGGATTACCTTTCTTTTTATTATATAACATCTAGATTAATGATGATAAAATAATATAACTATAATCAAATGTTTGACTCACATAAGCTATAGTTTTTTTTTTTAAATATATCAAAATTCTTATACGTTTAAATTAGGTTCTTCCATTTACCTCTCATAAGCTATAGTTTTTTTTTTCTTAAATAATCAATGTAGCCAGTTGTGAACTTTCCAAACATGTTCATTTAACACCAAATCACTAACACGTGTCAACATTTTATATTCTCAAAATTATCTTTTACTCTTAAACAATAAAATACAGGGAAAAAGTAATTTTAAAATAAATAAGGGCTGCACGAGAAGCCCCTATCCTGCGGGAGGATGGGTGACCGAAATTCTTAACATTAATTCAAAGTATGAATATTTATGAATGAAGATTAAAATTTATTATAATATATTATGTTTTATTCATAATTTTTTTTAATAACGACTCTCTCTTTGTTCTTGAATGTTTTTTTTATATTCACACATAAAAATTATGTCATTTTTTTTTATTTTCAGTTTATTATTCTTTTTATTGATCAACCACTTTCTCGATAAGTTAAAATATTTGTAATTTTTAAGATAACAAATGACTGATGTTAAAGCATAAAGGTTTATTAAAAAAAAGTTCAATAGAGGAAACGGCGGAATAAAATAATTCAATGGTGAAGTGTTTTGAACTGCCATGAAAAATAATTATCAAATTATGGTCATTGTTTAAAAACATGATACAAATAAACATGATGAAGATTAACTATTTAAGTTTAGTCCTTTTCTTTATAAAAGGACAAAGTACTTAACTACTCAGCAACAATGATTAGGAACGACGTGGGCTCATGATGGATGATATCAATCACGAAAAGAGAAAAAAAAAGTACTCCAAAAAAAGAACGACATCAACATCTGCCGGATCGATCGATCGTTTCCATTTACAGGGAATCTAATTGCCACACACATCAGCCCGGCTTCATTCCCTGTTCCTTCACACACAACTCTCTCTCTCTCTCTCTCTCTCTCTCTCTCTCTCTCTCTGTG
>LTAE01005765.1:0-12660 GCA_001647135.1 Pontederia paniculata | reverse complement strand
ACATATATATATATATATATATATATATATATATATATATATATATATATATATTTCGTGCTTGAGAAAATAGAAAAAATATGCACATTTAGCTACTATTTTGATGATGACGGTGAATGCCACAGCAAATGTAGATGCATGAACAGTAGTAGTGGATGAAAATGAAGAAAAAAGAAAGAAACAAAATTTCTTGTCCCATTTTCACAATGAAAATATATAAACAAGAAAAAAAATGTGTTTGTGTAGTTAAAAAAATAGAACTTTCATGTGCTCTTTAAATTTTTAGAACTAAAATCCAAATGGTTTTGCATGGACACTACAACTAAAGCCGTGTACGTGTATATCTATTAAATTATTATATTACCATTTGGCAAAAAAATCCTCCCTCCTGGTGTGGACATTTGATAACTTTTTAATTATCTGCTATTTGTTTTCCAATTTAGAGGAAGATAGTTAATCTATTAAAAAAATGAATTATGTATTATTAATCTCTATCAGAAAAAACAAGGTCCCAAACAGTTCACTAGAGGAGCTGGTTGACGATGCATATTACATTCAAGTGCAAAAGTTTAGATTTCATTACATTAGCTCGAATTTATTATCAACACAAGATGAAAATAATCTCAAGCATTTGGGCATCAAAGAATTCAATAATATTGTCTCCATCTGCCTCTATACATCTCGATCACGCACGAGCATCGAAGATCCAATGTCCCAATTTTTTTTTCCAATCACCGAATGATGGAGCTACCTAAAACTCCTAGCTAGTACAAAAACTAAGTAATAGGTCATATATCGAACATTATTCCTGTAGGCACTACATGCTCTAGGGAAATATATGCCCCTGTGCTATATATTTGCATGCATGGCTTGTGTTCAAGGCATATCATAATTTTAATGCACGGAATATTTTGACTAGAGAATAAAGTGATTCCGCTGCCCTCCACCAATTTGCATGCATGACCACTGTGTGCTAGCTTCTGTCCTTTCCTCCAACCTTCTCATGTGAACTCTTTTTTCTCACCAAAAAAAAAATTGTGCGCCTTATAATATTCAATAATTCTTATAAAAAAATTAATAATTCACATAGTCCTCTCTAGTGGAGGAGAAAAAAGAGTAATAAGAAATACAAAAAAAAGTAGCAGAAACAAGGATGGAACGGGTTGGTTCGGTGGAGTGGGGACGGACCAGGTGGGCCCTTGGTCCGGTTCGGTCAACGGGTTCGCCCACGTGTGTGGCTCACGAGTCGGGTGCGAGACGGGACGCGACGAGGGCGCGAGTCAAATCACGGCCGCACGTTGGAACGGCTCCGTTTTATCGGCTCGTCCCATGCAAAATTCCCCCGATGCCTTTTTTATATGTGGCCATTATATTATTTTTTTATATATGAGATACATAAATAGGCATCATAATGGCTGCAGTTGAAAGTTACATTACACGTAGGGGGGAGTTCTCAAAAGGCGTACGTGATTGGGACATCATAATAATTTTTAACCATTTGTTGTTGTGCCTCCTCATTTCTAGGGATAATTATTTTTTTACATGAAACTTAATTACATTAATTGAGATAGGTGATATAATTTAATTTCACTATATATGTTTTTTTTCGATTATTACATTACATAATGTAACATGATAAGTGCACTATATTTTTTTTATTTTTAACATGCACAAAAATGTTGCTTTTCTTGTTTAGAATGACATTGCCATATTTTAATGAAGAGAGGATGGCTAGACTCATTACTTATGCCAACTTGATGTGGAAGCACCAACTGACCTGACCTTTCAACTAGCTCAAGGGTATAATATGTGTAGCTCGGCGGTTTGTGTAATTTATATCTAGGGTTTAATATTCCGGCCTTATGTACAAAAAACAAGCCATATATGATATGAGCAAAACATTGAACTTATCCTTTATATATGACTCCAATGTGAGCTATCAATATTTGATTATTCAAATTACTAATTGACTAGTTGAACTATACGTGGTCAGAAGCTATCTGAATATTAATATTAACGCCAAATATGTGGTTAATTAATTGTATCTTGGCCAACCTAAACTTGTATCAAAGAAGCCATTAATTTTCTTTGAACAAAGGGAAATGAGGCATGCGGGAGCATAACATTTTTGTGAACGGTTCAATGCTCCTGATTAACAACTCCCATGTCCAACCAAAATCACTTGGAGGCAAAATTCTATTGGAATTTTTCTGTGTCAATATCAAAAGAGAACTTTGGAGAAGAGGGAAAAGGTCAAGATTCTCAGGCCGACATGTTTTTTGGATTATTTGTTCCAAGATTTTACTTGCTAAGCTCTAGAGATTAGCACTGATGTCTTTATAATTTGATGATACGTGGAGGCTTAGCTGTTCATAATCTCGTCAACCGGAGAGCATTAAACAAAGAAGAGTTGCAGCTGAAAAGAGGGGAAGAAGCAGCGAAACCAGAAGAAAGCGACGACGAGAGCTTCTCTTAGATTGATGAACCATGCAGGAGCTTCCAAGTTTAGACCATATAATTAATACTTAATTCTGTAGTTAAATATATGTTGCTTGCGTCTGCAATTTATGTAAAAAGCATGGTGCAGAATGCATTTGGAAATGTGCATATATAAAAAAAGAAAAAAAGAATGTGTATTACTCTCTGTTGCTGTGTCATATTATTATTTTACAGTGCGCCATACATGCTATATTAAAAATGTGCTACACACTATCTATCTCATAAAAAAAAGTAAATCATGCATTATGCATTATAACTCTTGTGAAAAAAATGAATTCTATTTTAGCGGTTGAAATTTTATAAATCTCTGAAAAATTCTAATTATATTGATATTTGAATTCAAAATCTATCATTCCTAAATTTTAACTTGTTTACTACCCGAACTAACCAATTATTAATGCAGTGTGGAATTTTACTAAAAACAGTAACAGTTTTACCTCATAAGTCTCTAACGCAAAACATTGGAATTTTGGGTAACCTGAGCATTCAATTTACTCTTTTGATGTAGATTGATCTCATGATCAAGTAAAGGTGTTGGCCTTGAAGTGGGAGCAAGCAATGGCATCAGAAAGGTCTTCATCAGTAGTCCACTTGAAGGAGAAAGAAACAAAATCTTATGGCCCTACAAGAAGCTGCTGAGCCACATTGAACTGAGAAAAAAAAAGTTGGATTGCTGGCTAGGGTTTTGTTAGGCTTCGGATGAGCTCGGGAATCTGAGCCCTCTTGTCCTGAAAGCTGAAGGATTTGTATGAAAGAATTTAAAATTGGAGATGATGGGGGGTGCAAAAGACAAGCTCTTCAAAAGCTATGGAGCCTTAATTGCATCCAACATGATAATGACAAATCATGGTAAGCTCTTGTCTCAGGCCCCCGGCATCAACACATGTATGTTCTTGTGCTCAGTACAGAAATGGATCATGGAATCAGAAGCACCATGACAACTTCCTTGTAACCAGTAGGCCATGAGTCTATGACCTGGTGGTGGTATCATGCCATTTTGCTCTGTGGAGCTGTTAGGACTTTTTGATGGTAATCAGAAGTAACTTTTGCTGCTAATGGAGACTTTGGTCGCTTGTATCATCACTTATCAGTTGGATTTTGTCCTGTAACAGGAGATGCTTCTTGTTCTTGACGGGGAATAAAAAAAATGGTTTTGCTTAGTGAGTTCACTTTATTTTTCTTTTTCTCCTTATTTTAACTTGGAGCAGGAATGTACACTGAACTCAGACGCAATTAGCATCAGTTTTATAAGACAAATTGCAAAAAAGAAAAGGCAAAGTGAGTTTGAATAGCAGAAAGATAGTAATTAATTGCAGTGTAAGGAAAAGATCGAATACTCATATCCTCAGATTCCATGCTTACTATACTTCCAAGCAACAACCAAATAGGAGACTGTCTGGAAGGCTGCTTTTTTTTTCTCTGACCAAATAGTGCAATTATTATCTTTGATGACTGTTTGCTTGATCTCTTGAGCCTGTTTTTCTTACTGTTCTGCTGCATCTGCTATTCTGCTTGCAGAGCTTTTGGACAGTGATTGGCATATAAAAAAGGATTTGAGACTGTTCATTGCAAGTGTAACATCCTGCTTAAAATCACTACTAAAACATTTCTACTGTTCCCAGACAGAACGACCTGAACCCCTGAACACTCAACCTTTGCTAACTCCAAAGTTCCACCCTCAATGATCGCAATCAGCTAAAAGTTGCTTCCTTTCGCCAAAGTTTGGACAAAACCATTAATCATGCGGGTTGCTAGCTTAAGATATGTTCTGGATCTTCAATGGTCCATATCTGAGCAATACACTTTGATTGCAGATTAGACAATGAAAGGAAACACTTTGCTTTGAGGAAGGAAATCATATCATTTTCTCTTCCAATCTTAATTACTGAAATGGAGGGATGGACTGGTCACTCTCTGGACCAACCCCCCTGCTGTGTGATGGCCATGCATCAACACCACTTGGCATATCATTAGATTCATCCCCCACCACATGTCACATCGATCAACGATCTCCATTCGATCGCCATCCACTGTGTTGGATCCTGCATGATGCCATCATCGATCCCCCTCTATTATGACATCCCTGGAATTATTGTCCAATCTGTTAATCCCCCTTCACCATGCTTATGCTGTCATGCTAATCCCATTAATTACAGGTGCTGCCTGTGCACTGCTCGGGTGGCGGGGTCCTCCGACAAGGTTCAACGTAACATGTCAAGTGGAACAGCTGATTGATTAGAATCTTGTCTGGATTAGTCAAATTAAATCGTAAACAATGTCCGGAACAGTGTCGAGTGAAGATTAGAATAGTAATCTCGATTATACTACTAATTCCGAGTAGGCTTTTCAGCAGAGGACAGAGGAGGAAGCTTGTTGCTATTCTCCTAATTAATATATCATTTCATGACCTCAAAAATCTATCATCGAATCGCGTGGGCAACTGTATTATCTCTTGATGGAGGTAAAAAAATGAGGTTTATTGGTTGCTCGAGCTGACGGGGTCGACTGGTCCTGCTCTTCTTAATTCTTACCAAAGAATGGAATATACCTGCACATACCTGAAATGGAAATATCACCTTACAGCTTTTGATTCCGAGTTGATGCTTGTTCTGCCAATGTTGGATTTGGTCCACTGCCTGCTGCATCACAGAAAAAACCGGTGCTCTGCAGCTGATTTCAGAGCAGTATTTCCTGTAAGCATGTCCCTGTAAGCTTCTACATCCCACAATGAGTGCGGCATGTAACATGGTAAAGAAGGGAAATGGAGAAAAAGATAGCTTCCATTTTGAAGGCAACCCTTAATGATGATCACAGGAATGTTCATCTGATTCCCAAAAGTTAATGCCATTTGCTGAAAAGAGAAAAAAGAAACTAAAGGAAGGTGAAGCTGAGATGTCACCTGTTTCTCTAGAAACAATGAAGTCAAGCAAGTGAAGTAGAAGAGACAACCTTCAAGATCGAATCTTTATTCCGAACAAAACAGCAATCTTTAGCAATTTAAAAGTCCGCAAACTTTTGGACAGCATTATTGTGAATGCATTCCAACCATGTCTGACTGCAGAAAACATCCAAGTAACATGCCACCATCCAAGGCCTAAATTACTGATCACATCAATTACTGATATGAATCAGACATCCTTTTTTTTCTGATGCAAATGGTTGTAGGTGCTCAGTGATCCCCTCAAACTCGTACTGTTCCACAGTACATGAGCTGCGATTACAGTCTCAGACTCAACACAAACACGTAGGTACACTTGGTTCAAGTCAACAACTGTTAAGGGGACCAGTAATGGAATCACCTTTTTTCTCTGCATCAAAGCCTCTCTCTCTCTCTCTCTCTCTCTCTCTCTCTCTCTCTCCATGCATGTGAGGGCAACCTCATTTTGATTTTCCTTAGACTATTTATTGAGTGCTTTGGTTTGGCAGGTCGAACAGGGGAATGCGAGCGCGCTTGCCTTCCTTGTTTGGCTCATGAGCTCTTTTGCTTTCCGACTCGATACCTATTTCTTCTGCCCTCACGTGGCAATCCCCCTGTTGTCGCTTGTTTCTTAGCGTCTTTAAAAGCCACCATCCATCTCGCCTTCTGCCCAGTAGAGAAGAGAAGGGTGAGCTGTCCGTGGGCATCTGTTTGTGATGCATGTAAGCCTTCTGCAACAACATTTGGAGGGAAGCTGTTGAACAGAGAGTGAGAGAGAGATGGCATTAGAAGCAGTGGTGTTCTCGCAGGATCTCTTAGGGTATACTTGCAAGGAGTGGTACACCAATGGAGGAGGAGGAGCAGGAGAATGGGGCTGCGACCTTGGTTCTGTCATTGATCAGAAACTTGGCAGTGGCGGCGGCGGGTCTGCAGGAGGGAGCTGGGACTCCTCTTGCTCGTCCTCGGTCCAAAACGTCGAGGCATGGAACGTGAATTCTGCGTCGCCGGAGGCGCTGTCGGTGTTGGCCGCGGCGGACGAAGGCGGTGAGACCGAAAAGGCGGCGGTGGGGCGAAGGAAGAGACGGCGCACCAAGTGCGTCAAGAACAAAGAGGAGGTGGAGAGCCAGAGGATGACACACATTGCCGTGGAGCGCAACCGGCGGAAGCAGATGAACGAGTACCTTTCCATGCTCCGCTCCCTCATGCCTCCCTCCTACGTCCAAAGGGTAACTGTTACTGCAAGCTCTTTTTTCCTGTTCCTATTACAACTATGTGCTGCATTCGTATTTTAGCTACAGAAATCATCCAAACTTCAACGATAAGCGTGTTCAATTTACCTTGTTCATGGTGTGTAGGGAGATCAAGCATCAATCGTGGGTGCCGCGATAAATTATGTCAAGGAGCTCGAGCAGCTCCTTCAATCCCTGGAAGTCCAGAAGCGGCTCAAGCAACGAGTGGATGTGGCCACCGTCGAGGGCTCTCCCTTCGCTGATTTCTTCACATTTCCGCAGTATAAGTCGTGTTCTTCCTCCAATGGCGGAACCAGCAGGATCAGCAGCAATAACAGTAATACCGTTGCCACCAACACAGGCAGCTTTTACAGCACGCACCAGAAGGTAACAGAGAAGCGGACGGCCATGGCCGACATCGAGGTGACCATGGTGGAGAGCCACGCCAACGTGAAGGTGCTCTCCAAGAGGCGGCCCAGACAGCTGTTGAAGCTGATATTGGGGTTGCAGGCCCTGCGACTCACGCCCCTACACCTCAACGTCACCACTGTTGATCAGATGGCGCTGTTCTCCTTCAGCCTTAAGGTATGTATAAATCTAACCATATTACTATTAGATCTCTGACCCATGATAGATTTGGTTTGTCTCTGATACCCACTTCTCTTGAATTGGCTGGTAGGTGGAAGACGATTGCTCATATACATCAGTAGATGAGATTGCAGCAGCCGTGCATCAAATGCTAGGAAGAATTCAAGAGGAGGAGGCTACTTTTTAGTTTGGCTTCATTTTTATTGTAATCATATATTAGCAGCTACTATCAGTTTCTCTGTTGGGATCCTTGTTCTTGTAGTTTGAGATGCCTGTGAATCCAATGATCATTTTTGCCATGTTTCCCTTCTTAAAGGTCCTTTTTTTTTCTTTCTGTGAAACCCAAAAAGGTCATGGAGTCAACTCTTTACCTTTAGCTTTACTCTGTTTTGATTTTGTTCTCTTTGTATAATTTGAGAGTTTGTGCTTTTTAAGACCATACTGTTGTGGAACATGAGAGATGCCAAGAGTTATAAGCTTCCACAACAACTCAAAAGAATTTAATTGCCTTGTATTTTACGTTATTAACATGATATTTAGAAGACTATGAACATTGGACTAATTAACCACTAGACAATGAGCCTAAGATTTAAGCTCATGAATACACTAAGGGGATGTTCTAGACTATTTTTTTCGATTACAAAAGACGTCCAAAAAGATAAATAAAAAATTAAAAAGACACAAGTTCAACGATAAAAAGAAAAAACAAGATCTATCATCTAGCTGAGATACTGCACAATACTCGTGTTCCCCAATCTGTATATTCTGATTTCATATTAATCGGCATCTTCTCAATATGGTACACATGGTTATCAAGATTTCGATCTAAATCTTAAGATTTTACGATCTTGAGAGTCCTCACCGATCTCGATCTGTGAGGATTTTATTAGTAAGATCTTAATAGGATCTTAATTTATGTCGTACGATCTTACGATCTTATCTGATCCTATATGACCTTAAATTAATATTTTAATTATTTAAAAATAGTAGTTTTTTATAATTTTGATAATAACAGTGATATAAATAGAGTTCAATAGATTTTTCTTACAAATTGATCAAATTATGATCTATTGAAGTCTAATTTAAAATTTGAGTGCCAAAAAAAGTTAAAAAGATATATTTTGTATTAAAATATATTATTTTATTAATTTGTAAGATTTTACGATCTTCGATTCGATCTTATAATTTTCGATCTTATGACCCCCTTACGATCTTATTTAAGATCTCGATTTTGACAACCTTATGGTACATAAGTAACATAACCATAAAAGCTACAGAACCATTTTAAGCAAAAGAACATAGGAAGGCACGCAATTGAACCAATCTGAAGGATAGCAATGATGAATGACAAGTCATTCACATCCCTAAAAGAACTTGCTATTTATATATTCTACCAGGAATCATATTCCGCTACAATATTGGGCACTGTACTATAAGAGCAAAGGATGAGGAGGTTTAATGCATAGAGATCATTTCTGCGCAGTTACTCCATGACCGACGTTATCTTATGATGGATGTTTTGAACTGACCAGTGCTCGTCAATGCCCACCATTTCAGAATCCCACGTTGCTTCTGATTGTGTTATACTGTTTCAGGAACTGGTTGCAGTGTTGCACACTTCATAATGCCCAAGGACGGCTAGCAAGAGTAGGACCAGTTGATCAGAGCGCAAGGGGATTCTGAGTTGTTGCCCTATCCAATCTCCAAGCAAGAAACAGTGGCTTGTCAGGTTAACAATTGTACTTTTTTTTCTCTGATATCGCCAAAGAGGGTTCAGAATCACTGAGCAAACACATCTACTTCCACTGTTAGGAGAATATAATGCCATACACTGACTGACATGGTGCTGTAGTTCTCTAACTGGCATCTTCTTCTATGCCATTTTTGCAAGCATGAGAGAAAGGCATATTTATATTTAAGTATACTTCTACAAGCGATAATCTAGGTCCAGAATTGTTCTAGTAGATCTTTTTTTTCATTTCGAATGAGTTTAATCAGCCATATCCATAAAAAAATACATCGATCCAAATTTGCAAGGTCATCAATTAAATTATTAGCTTCCTTATAAATGCCCCTAATCTCAAGAAAATTTAAAAAAGAAATAAACTGACTTGCCTACACAAGCACTTGAACGAGTTTTGCATGATCGACCAACGGTTTGAGTTCTTCCTTTCAGAACTTAGAAATGGATGAGAAAACCTAAGATGAGGATTTTCTAGTACCTGATTCGTGCATTTTTTTTACCGTGAAAAAAGATGAGGTAAACTGGCCGAGAAATTAAACTCTCCAGCATATCCTGTGAGATTTAAACCCTCAATCACTTGTTATTTATTTTGTAGTTAATGTATTCTTCTAATATATTATATCAACTTGGGAGTAGAAATCAAACCATTCAGATGTCTGAAAAACGTATTTATGTGATTCATACATGATGAAAACTTTTGAAGTAAATGGTGGTGAGATCGAAGAAGAATGATGTGAAGTGAGCTTATGTCTGTTACAGTCACAGAAAAGCACAAAATCAAAACCATGCTTGTAGTTTATTAAGCTATATGAGTTTTTTCATTAATTTTTTTTTTTATATACAACTCGTGCCCTTTTGTGGTAAAATTTAATCAAGCAGTATAAGACGTTATACTGAGAGGTAGGATTAGGACTTTATACTGAAGCCCCATCAGAGTAGACTAATTTAAAAACCACAAAATGTGTAGTTAAGAAATGATGAAGAAACAGTACATAAATCAACATGAGTTTCACAACCCTAAAATCTGAACCCACCACCATCTATAGTTGAATGCATAAACACTAAAATGCAAATCACAACATACCATAAACGCTGATGTTTGACTTTCACTAGTTAAATTTGCAAAGTAGCAGAAAAGATGTATTAAGAAATTTTAAACAGGCTGCACATGAACGATCAATTTGGAGAGATGGATGTGTCCTCTTCATAGATTACTGCAATCCATCTCAAAACAGGCAATATCATAGAAGATGTGCCAGAGAAAAACCAATAAAATTAATCGATGAAAAGGTCCAGCTTGACTGGGATATCAATTCGTGCCCAGTTAAAATGGTTAGTCTCTGGATTAATGGCCTAGTTTCCAACACGCTTAAAGATACACATTTTCTTCTGCTAACAGAGCTAAATATAGTCATAAGAAAGTACTGTAGCAATATGCTTACAATCCTCTGATGTCACGTAGATAATCCACATAATACTGCCAGTAGTATCAGAGGAACATGATCACATGTAACGAAATCAATGGACCATTCACCGGTAAAACAAAAGAAAACATCTTAATTATTGAACATATTACAAAGCACACATCTTTCTGAGTTGATACTTGGCATTAAGTATCCATGCATAAGTTACACAAAACCATCCTACATCAAGGAAATTAGCTCTTTAACAGACAAAAAAATTTAAAGCTTCAATTGATACATCATGCCTTTTAGCTAGGGGGATCAAATCCACCATAAAGAGAGAATCAAATTTGTACTATCAAAGTATGCATTTAGGACTTTTGTATTTTATCTTTCAAGCTAAGCACCACCGACAATAATTTAAGCATGCTCCTCTACTTCTCAAGATATCAACTGCTATTTAAGGCTTCCTTCTCTTTCAACCTTTTAATGTTGAGCAAATTATTAATCTACAATTGGGCAGAGTAGCAAGATTCAGTGCAACTAGACAATATCCAAACTCTCTTTCCATCCCAACCTTATGAACTAAATTGCTGGTGGACCAAATATTTCCACACAATAGGAATTTATGACTAAAAAAGTACCGTAGTGGCAAAACAACTACTCTACAGTTTTGTCCACATTTTTGCAAAACTAGATGATATAGATATAATTGTTCATCCAACTATTACATAGAAGAAAAAAAAATTGTTCAACTGACTTACCCTATGGCTAGCCAACTTGAACGGGCCACAACAATCTTAGTAGTTAGTATAATTTCAGTTGAAGCATTGCAAGTATCCATCCCCTCTATCATGCAAACCCATACAAAATAGTCAATACTAGGTGTTAAAGATATCCCTAGTGCTAGTCTCGGAAACCAAAGATTTTGATACTTGAAAATCGATAATCGTAGATCGTTAACAAGTAGCAAGAAGAAAAGATCACCCAAACATGGATGCCATACTTAACAAAACAGAGTACTCTGTTCACAGGAAAGCTAATTGGCCAAATTCCAAAGAGAGACAGACATTGATGCAAGAGA
This sequence comes from Pontederia paniculata, assembly GCA_001647135.1. NCBI lineage: Eukaryota > Viridiplantae > Streptophyta > Magnoliopsida > Commelinales > Pontederiaceae > Pontederia > Pontederia paniculata. The sequence continues at coordinate 1,196 of LTAE01005765.1, read as the reverse complement.
ATAAGGAGGCTTCACAACACATTTTCCGATATATACATTCTGTATATCTACAGAGAAAGTATGCCTTTCGAGAGAGATATTTACAACTTCCAGCACCTACTCATCATAGCAGACCACCAGTTTTATCCACTCTACAAGATTGTTACATACGTAAACATTATCTCTCGTATTTTAACTCTTCACGTATACGAAACAAGAAAGGTTGGTATTTTACCTTCCAAGTCCGAGAGCTCTCAATTTGCTGAGCGCCTGACATGTCCAAAATTTATATCAGAGACCATGAAACCATGTCACAGTGGAAGAATGGAGCTCCTTATACTGTGCCCTTGCCTCGACAAGTAGAACCTCCTGCTAACGCTTGAGAAAGATCTCCCCGTTTCCTTCAACAAAGAACCTCTCTTTGATCCATGCTCCTGATCTCCAATGTTCTTACAGACATGCCCTTCTTCGAGGTCGAGTTCAATTCCCTCTTCGCTTGGCCGCTCCCCCAATTTTAAACGGAAGACAAATGAAGAGAGCGGCAACGAGTCCATTGAAGGCGACCGATGAATCGCCTTAAGCCCATCACTCGTCGCACCCAAATCAGAACCCCATGCTCCGTTGATCAAGATTCCATCTTGGAGCTCAAAACCCAACCTTTCGCAATCAATTTCCTGCCCTGAGCCACCGGGAATGGTCTCCAATGGCGAACCCGTCCCCTCAGCCAACCTCGAGTTTGCCTGCTCAAGCACGGCAGAAGGCGGCAACCTCATAGACGATCCAGATGGAGAAGCGCCAATGTTTCCGGGACCTTCGATAATGGAATTAGTAGCACTGGAACTACTATTATGAACGACGACGGGGGCACGACAAAGGGGGCAATTGATGTGGGAGCGGAGCCAAGTATCGATGCAGGGTTGGTGGAAGGCGTGGCGGCACTTGGGGAGGAGGCGGAGCAGTTCGCCGTCTCGGAATTCACCGAGGCAAACGGCGCAGTCAGCGACGGAGCTCCCCAGGACGCCGCCTTCGCCTGACTTGTAGGCCCAGGCGGTGATGGCGCCGATGGTGGATTCGTCGAGTCCGACGGTCCGGATGTACCACACATGGTGATCGAACTCCTGGTCGGCATCTTCGAAGAAGAGGTCTCCGTCGGCGACGCCCTCCGCAGGGGCGGAGGTCCGGTCACGGCGTCGGCGATAGCGGACGAAGAGAAGGAC
>LTAE01005764.1:26728-44491 GCA_001647135.1 Pontederia paniculata | reverse complement strand
ATGTTTTTATTAAAGAGAGGATTACGAACTCTATTGTTTAGTATTCTATGACAGTTTAATTGTTGGATGATAGTCTTTTATTGGAATAAAAGGAATTAGACTTGAGTATTTTCTATATAGCAGAAATGTTTAGTTTTCATAAATAGTACGTGTATGATGTGGCCCTTTTGTTGACCAGTCAATGGTCAAACTACAGGTAATGATATTGTGTGGTAACATCTCCAAGTCAAGATTATTGCCAGGTGGCAAGGTCTGATTTGGGGGTGTTACAATTTTTTTCTTCCAATAATCAGTGAAAATATTATTTACAAGTCAGAAAAGCAAATTCTTAAAAGAGGTCAAGGTTATCAGTAATTAAAGAGCAATTTTCTAGAGTTTTTGTAAAGCTGGTCATTTTAAGAAAAAAATTTATTTGCATAATCTTTAAGTTATTTTGATGATATATAGGGAAAACAGTTATGTAGATATCTAACTGAAAATAAAATCATTAAGGTCGTGTAGGTAAACGGCAATAGGAGAAAAAAAAAGTAAGGTTGAATGGTGAATCATATACAAAAAGCAAATTGAGGGGGACTAAAGCCAAGTATGCGAATGTTTCCGTCACGGCTAAAACAATTTTAACATTGCTAGTGCGATAGATTCAGACATTATCGAATTAAAGTTCTCTAACATTATTGTTTCCAATTTTTTGACAAGCAAAAGAACTAAAAATTATATATAAATTTCAATAATAAAAGTTAAATTCGAAATCTCTTAATTTACAAATCAATTGGTGAACTACACCACAACGAGCTTTCAACATTAACTAATTGTCATACTTCCAACACTTTTATGAACAAGGAGTCTATGTATATTCAAAGTTATGAATTTGTTGTTAATCTATAAAACTCTATATCAATCATGTTTTTTTCAATGTTATCAGAATCGGACCGGAGATCGGACCGGACGACCAACTGGGTCACGGTTGGATCGGTTCGATCGGATTCAACCGGGTTGAACCGGATTTTATTAAAATAATATTATTTATAATAATTTAAGATATATAGCATAATTAATATTATATATTATATAAAATATATAATAATAACTAATTAATAATTAGATATAAGTTAATATTATTTATTGTATGTTTAAAATATGATACTTATTTAAAATAATGATGATTAATGAATTATTATTATCTTTTTATTACCGTACTAATAATATTATATTAATTATTTTAATTCAAATTATTGTTCACTTTCCTATTATTCTAGTTAATTTTCATTTATTACCAAATCTTTCCTTTTTCTAATTTCCATTTATTCTCCTCCCATATTTATTCTTGTTTCCAATTTCATTTTTAGTAATTGTTTTAAGTTATTTTCCTTTTATATAATTTTTGCTTCCATTTTTGTAATTTTTTTTCCAAATTTAGAGTTGAACCCGGTTTTGGACCGGTTCGCCGATTCATCGGTTTTGTCCGGTTCGAACCGGTTTCATCCGGTTCGATATCATTTCTGATTTTAGACTAAAACCGGATCGGTCCAGCCACCGGTTCGCGATTGAACCGGTTGAACCGACCGGTCCGATCCGGTTTTAATAACATTGGTTTTTTTTGGGATACGTTCTATATCAATTATTTGTTTTAGAAAAGCTTATTTATATTTAAACTCATGCTATTTTAATCCCATTTGCCTTTCCTTCTCCCAATATAAGAAAACATGGTTGGCTTTCCTTTTTCTCCTCTCATTTCTTCAAAGGAGAAAGTGATTATTGCACGTTCCCAGCTTTCTTTCTCAAATAAAGTAATAGGGGATGTATAGTTCTCTTATCAATAAATGTACAGAACCATATATAACTTACCATTTCTTATCCTGTCAATTTAGCTGCATTCGTCTGTTAGCATATATAGAAGAAAAGAAAGCTACGTATATTGTCCACAACCAGCTGATAATTTTAACAAGTGTAGGCACTTCAAAACAATCCAAAGGCAAAGCCTCCTGTGCATCATGAGGCATGTTCCCAGGTGCTGAGGCACTTGGAATCATTTGGTGGTCTCCATCTACTTGTTTCTGCTGCATGTGGAGTGCAACGGATAAGAGCTCCCATTGTAGGACTGAGCATTTCCATGCATTGCCAGGGGACCCCCCTTCCCTCTCCGGCGCCCGGGCTCCGATGTCGATCCCGACCGACATGTGTACGATGCATCCAGGCTCTCCGACTCCGTGGGTCCTGACGCCAAGCCGCAGAGGCATGGCGAGGGGGGCGTGGGACTGCCTATAGGAAATGAAGGTTAGGAGGAGGAGGTCCAGAAGCTGACAAGGGTTTTAATGGCCGGCCTCATGCATGGGTCTCGGCTGTCCTTGGAGTAGATGGATGAGTGATCCCCACATGTTCGTGTTCCTCTCCTTGCTTCCTCAACACTTTGAGGGCAGCGCGCGAGTCACTGTGATACATATGGCTCGATTAGGACATCGCCATGCATGGATGTCTGACAATTGTTAGCTTACTGTGCCACTGAGACTGTTACGGGCTAGAGATTAAAAAAAAAAAGAGCAGAACTGGAAGATCTTGTCTAATGTATTAATTTAGAGAAAGTTTCTCTGCACAAGTACGCCATGCAAATAAATGGCATATATGGCTCTAGATATAGTTAAATCTTTTTTTCTTCTAAAATTCTTGGTTCTGGTTAGCTCTCCTAAAATTTGGTTCCATCCACGTCCTACTGTACATGCAAAGTTTATTTTTGGATTCAAGGATTGGATCATTGTGGAGACACAACATGTGAGGAGGAAGGGTGTCAAGTTATTATGAAATTGACCTTGTTGGAACGGATACTGCGTGGATTCTGCACCAGAGTAGAGTGTTCTTTGATCGGCTTGATTATTTCTTCCGAACCAATTCCTCTCTTCATCTCCAAAGTTAATAATTCTGGAGCCTACTTTATTCATATGATTGTGCATTGACAAGGCTACTTGTACCTTTTGTTCTTAAAACTGATAGGGGATAAAAAGCTGTTAAGTTAGAGCAGTAGTTGATCTGATCTGCTGTTTTACTTGATCTCTATTCCAGACTTATTGCATCTAATATATCTGCAGGCTGCAGCTATAAGGGCTTAACAATTCATTGGCAGAGATATGAATTTTAATGCCTTCTGCTGGGACGGCCTCTATTTGCATTATTTTGAGACCGAACCGGTACTGTTAGGATATGCTTAGTATCCTTACATGTACTGAGATGGAAGTATCTTTTGCCGGCTGGGCCGAAGTAGCTCGGTTAACTCTGATATCCAAATGTTTACTAGATCTTGACTAGTTTAGTTCCAGATAAGAGAAAAAAAAAATTATTGGAGACGTTTCAAGTGACCTCTAGCTCATCACTCAACCGAGAACCAACCAACCCAAAAAAGTTCTAATCCAACAAGCCATGAAACTTACGAGTCATGCAGATGTAGGGCTTGATGCCACTAGATAGTGGCAATTGGAGTAGTAATTACTTCTGCATCAAACAGTAGGACAAGATGTGACTTGGCCTCGAACTTGACTCTACATTTTGGTGGCCTTAATATGTTGCTGTTGGTGTTGGACGTCGTTGGAAGAAGCCGTTACCTTCTGATCCTGTAACAACTAACAACTCTCTGATTAGGCACTTTTTTATCCTCGAGAACACACAGATAACACCTCTAATTAGGTTGCATTGAATGGTGTTGGCCGCGGTTGACTCGAGGGTGGTCCATATATGCTTTTGTGGAGTTGCTGTCACCAACATGGTAGGAACATATTAAATAGTGCGAGCATGGTTTCAGCAGTGGCTGCTCTACTAGGACAAGACCTGCAGGTGGATGAGTAATCAACATCTGTTGTGGCTGAGTTGGGAACTCTCTCCTCAGCCACGCCAAATCTTGGGACCTTTTATATATATGGTGATGCTTACACATTGTCATTACTGCAGTCCTTTTGCCAGCAATCCTGTTGAGGAGTTGCTTGCATGCACACTTATATATATACATGATACACAGATCACACATACGCATGCATGAAAACAATGTTTTGAGCTCATAAGTTCACGTGATATGTTTATCAAAAAGTTCCCCTTTATCAAGCAAAATTATGTTGATTGCCTCATTTCTGAAAAAAACGAAAACTTGCATTAGAGAGCGTTCTTTCATGCATGTTCACCCTAAAACAATACGTAGAACCAACATAAGACTGAGAAATACACTGAAACGTACTTAGTGCATTGTTGCATGATTTAATTTAGCCAGTGGAATCAACAGTCCATATCAGAAACTTGGATCTGTCTGGGTTTCTTTCCTGACTTGTGGTTTTAAATTGCCGACAGGAGCTTGATTTGAACTCCAACATCATATGGGGAACACAGATGTTCTCTAATTGAAGTCACTGATGCACAGTTGGCTTGGAAGAGCCTGAAATGTTCTTGATGCCAGATGGTGTAATTAGTTCACTGCTTATTTTCTATTGTCACATCAAGATACACTTTATTAACCCCCAAACAAAAAAAGATGCCTAACGTGATTGTTGTTCCAAATGCATTGAGTTGATGAGCTTTTTGTTCTTTCCAGTTGAGGATAATTGAGCCAGCTGACACACAGTTTGGGTGTTAAAAAAGCATAAGAAAATTTAAAATAAAAAAACTTCAGGCTGGGACTAGAGAGCAACAACTAGGAGGTCCAGGATTTAAAGCTAACCTAAGGGCTCAATAAAAAGCCCAGAATTTCACCTGAAAAAAAATTAGCCCACAATATCAATCAGTGGCAAGAATCAAGGGTCTCCAATAAAGATTAGACTATTTTATTTTTCAAATGGTTTTTTAAAAGAAAAAATGATGCAATAAACTTTTTCGAATATTAAACTCTAATTCTTTGATTTCATAAATCCGCTTAGAAATTATACCAAACACCGCAGAAGAAGAAGAAAGAACTGATGCGGCGCAATGGTTTGAAAATTAAGATGACATGCAGTTATTCATGGTACTGGAACGGGCCAGGGGACTTCATTTGCAACCTGTGATGCATGCCATTTTTTAACATATTTTTCATGTCATACTTAATTGATTTTTAGTTAATTAATTAATTAATTTATGATATGCATTATTTTATGTAAATTTTTATTTTATTTTTATTAAGTCAGTATCTACATAAGATTTTATGATTTTTCACAAATTTAGAGCAAAAAGATGCAGCAAATAATTTCAGCCAGAAAATTAAAAGAAAAATATTTAATAACACGACCATGAATGTGGGTGGTTGACAAGTGTCAGAAATTATCAAGACCGTGATGGGCAACATCACGATAGTGAGCACGAAGAGGAAATCAAAGACGCAATTTATCACGACTGTGAAGAAAAGCATTACGACCGTGAAGGCATGATTCATGGGCAATGGAAGGTGATTCACGAACGTGAGCGAAGCTACAAAATGAATACTCAAGACCGTGAAATCCAGTTCACGACCACGTGAAATTCTGTTCATGGCTCGTGAAATTTTTGAAGGCCAACATACATTCCCTACAGTCACGACTGTGAAATATAGTTCACGGCCTATTTAGATAAGAAGTTGAGTTACTGTCACGACCGTGAAATACAGTTCATGAGCCATGACATATTGGCCAAAAGACGCATGAGTTACGATCATGACCATGATATTTGAGCCATAGGTTGTGAGAATGCGCAAAATTTAAAGACGAGTTATGGTCACGATTGTGATAACGCCGTCACAACTGTGAAACTTTTCATAATTAAGTTATTTTGAAACAGTTGCATCTTATCTTTCTAGGATTTTGACTCGGAGTCAAGCAAAAAAATGGCATTTAAAGTTCTCCAAGCCAGGATTCTTCATATCTAATGCAACTTATTAAAAATCTATAAATAAGATCCCAAAATCTCATTTTAGGGCAAGGAGCTCTAGGAACTTTGAATAATTGCTTTGGATATTGAGCATTTACTTATAAGAACTTCCGATGCTAGATGTTGGTTGTTATTCAAGTCATATTTTTTCTGAAGTCAGAGTTAGATACTAAAATAATTCTGTTGAGATTAAGAAGAAGGACAAGCGTGTAGTGCGTTCGAAAGAAGGTTGCTGAGATTTAGAGTTTGATTATTATTTCTCTTATGTTGGGATAAATTTTTTATTTTTCTTTTCATTGTTTGTATTAGGGAATTTGTGAACTCGATGTTAGGTTAAACTTTTTTTAATAAATTATTTCTCTTGAACATGATTGTTATCCTTAATACTTTTTCTCTGCGCAATGATCATTCAATTTGATTGTTGATTGTTTAATGTAATCAAATTTTATTCTTCTAATCATACAAGAAAATTGCTTTTTGAATTTCAATAAAGACAATTCATGTCATTATCTTGATTACTCATTTGAGATTCTTTGGTTATATGACATATTGATTGGATTTCATTAAACGGTCAACAATTTAAGATTTGCAAAGATAACACATCTTAAATTTATATTGATTATTTTCTTGAACGTTCCGGTTAATCTGAATCTAAGATATGTGATTGCACTTATTTAGGGGATCACAACTTATGCAATTCTTTGTTCATCATTGAATTCAATCTCTGCTTTGATATGATCCAATTTGACTTACTGAAAAACAGAACTCCTAATCTCTCTATCTTTTCTAATGTTCTTATCCTGTTTCATTTGGTTAAGTTTATCTTTTCTTTTTTTGTTATTTAAATATTTTATCTATCAATTGTTGAAATTAGATAAGTTAAGTTATATTAGTTCTCGTGAGTTTGATATTCTTATTCTTAATCATTTTATTACTTGAACTACTAGTGCGCTTGTGTAGTATAGTTAGAACTCATCACACATAAAGTAATATTATTAATGCATATATTTGAAGCACGAAGAACTTGTTCATGAAGCCTTTGCAGTCATTTTGAATTTTTTTTATGGTTAAAGTTGCTCTTAACAAGGAGTTTAGAGATCATAAAATGAATATATAATCACACAAAATTGATATGATCTGACATTTTTGCACGTCTTATTAAGGCCTGTGTGGTTTATCTTATTGATACCATGGATTTAAGAATTGAGTGGTCAACTTTTCTAAGAATGAGTTGACATTGGCGTAAGACGTGAGCCTTGTCCCGGGGCATGTTGAAGAAAGCAAAAGCACTTGTTCGATCTGCAACATATGTGTTCCGAACTTCCGATTCGTTTCTCCAATTTTCATCTGATGGCAGCAGCTTCCCTACTGCTTTGCTGATGCATAATTTGTGCTTATCAATTGCTGGAAAATATTACCCTTTCTTAACTTGCATGTTCTTCTTTGATGCACATGTATCAAGGTATTTATCTGTTGCTCAAATTTATTGCTCATCTAAGATTATGGTTCTTTTGTTTCTCTCTGTGAAACTTAAACCAAAGTGGTAGAATCGTTCAGTGCAGTACGATTTTTCTTGCTTTTTTCCACCTGGAATCAATGATATCTAAGTCCTTCATGATATATTGATGTTATTGTACATTCACGAAAAGAGCAAATTCAAGGAAAAAATAGTGAGAAATTAATTTATCATGCCGTATATATTTCTAGCTAGCTAAGTTTGAGTTTGCAGATGTTGAAAAGAACACAGACATCAAAGATTTGCTGGCAGAAGTAAAGCAAGAGGATGGCCGAGAGAGCTGAATTCTACTACCAGAAAGATGAATTCTTGAAGAAGATCAAAGCCTTCCTCAAGGTGCACCATTCACTGATAGGAAATTTCGGCCAATTCTCAGAGCGATCACCGTTCTCGGCGATCTCTATGCAGCATGTTAACAATGTCCACAATATCATTCCCAGAGTTATCAGCCCTGATCAGTCTGACTCAAACCCAGAATCTGGAACGGATCACAACCCCCTTCCTGAGAAGGAAAGGAACGATCAAAACAGCATCTTGCACCCACTGCCCCTTGGACAGACTGAACAAAATCACTACCTCTCGGATGAAAAGATCAGCCATTGCACGTCTGATCATAATTTCCTTGATGGAGGCACAGATACGAAGATAAACCAAATCATAAGCTGCGAGGAAATGATCAGAGAATGGGGAAAGCCGACTGATTCTCTAGGGGCAAAGATCAGAAGCTCTGAACAGATGCTGCAGCTCATAGAGGAAAACTGCAGCCATTTGAATGAGCTGATCAGGAGGAACGAGGAGAAAAGAGAGGTCATCAGGGAGCTGCGCAACCGAGCCGAGAAGCTCGCCAAGATGAACTGGTCACTGCAGAATGAGAACCGCAGGCTGATGGATGAGAACTGGGACCTCGCTGTGAGTCTTGAGAAGGCTACAAGGGAGAAGAGCAAGGCGCCTGGTTTCTTGAAGTCTTGCAGATTCAGAAGAAAAATTTGCACATCCATCTCTCGGTTCAAGGCCTTAATTATGAACTCATTCCGAGTAGCAAGTTGTCATTCAAACTGAATATTTTCTGTACCTAATGTTTAAAGTATACGTGATTATTTTTCTTTTCCGATTCAATATTCACATGCTGCATCCAATTCTTTCTAAGTCGTGTGTTATTAAGAAATTACAATAAAAAGTATTTAAATATATATATTTTTTTTTACTGACGTAAAAGAGGTGGCTATATTTTTAAATACTTTATAACTACAAAAAAAAGTTTAAAAATATAGTAAAATTAAATATTTCAAAATTTTGAAAAGGAACTAACGAATATGTGAATTATTGTCGCATTATTTTATTTATTCTTTTACATTATGATAATTATAACTTAGACATCGTAATATTTAAAAAATAGGATTATAAAATAATAAATATAGAAAATAGTAATAGTTATTATAAATGTTACAATGTCTAAAGATTCTTTAAAATTAAAATGTTATTTTTAGTTTCCTCCCATAAACTATCACATATCTATCAACAATAGTCCTTCAACTATATTATTACTCATTTAGCACCATTAAACTTATTTAATAGTAACACTTAACTTCAAAAATAAAATTTGATATTTTTTTCTATCATTTTATTTATTTTTAAATTATTAAAATTTTATTTTATCCTTCTCAGATTAATTGATCAAAGACAAATAGTCTTAGTCTTGTTAAAGAATATAAAAAAAATTGCAATTAGATTAAAAAAAATAAAATTAAAATTTGAAGTAAAAAATAATATTTAAAAAATAGAAAAGTTAAAATTAGATCTTAAATATACTTAGAATTATGAGAAAACTTATATTATTAGATAAAAATTAAAAAAAATATAATTTAATAAGATTAAAATAGTATTGCGCACATTCATTAAACTCCTTAAAAAAACGTAAATTCCTTTTAAAATATTTTACTTTTTTATTATCATCTCAGTATTCGAAAAATAATATTGATTTATCAATTCGCACAATGCAATAGTACAATCTATCCACATATTAGATCCGACTCTGTGTCATCTCGAGTTGTATATCTATCTCATAGATCAAACTCTCAACCAAATTTTTTTACATCCACAAATTTTAAATGATCTCGACAGGGAGCCGCTTATAACCCGACCACCACACTTCATTTTCAATTGATACTCAGTTTTCCATGAATCATTTGCGCCATTGATCTCGATCACGTCGCCGCAAGCCCAGAAACACCAAACACCAGGAAGAGGGCAAAGCCCCTTTCCACCACCAATGTCCACCCAGACGGCTCCTTACACCGGACCCTGCGGTCGACGGGCGCGGTGGATTATTCGCACAGGCCGGAAGGCGCCCACGGCCGCGGCAGCGTTCGCCAGGATGACCCAGGTGACGATGAGGAAGGAAGTCGAATATGATGATGACGACGGTCAGAACGACCTCATCTGGTTCATTGTCGAATTGGCGGCGGCGAACGGAGGCGCACGCTTTAATTTTCATCACTCTTCTGTAACGATTTTTCATAGCAAATTGTTAGATAATATCTCTTTCTTTTTTAAATTGACAATAAAAAGTTGCACCAAATATTTTAGTACTCGATGCGACCATTAATTACCCATTACACACACACACACGCACACAAAATTTGTATCATATCAAACTCCCCTGCTCTTTTAATTTACTCGATAGTCGATAGTCTTGCTAGTTATGATAAGGACACGTCCATAATTCAGTAAACTTATTGTTCATTTGGTACAAGGTACGGAACTTTGTGATGCTTTTAACCTTCCATTTCAAATAAAGCTAAAACCTGGAACGGAATAGTATCATAAATAGAACCCTCAAACACTTCTTTCTGACTTGCTAAAGTATTGTAGGTATCTGATGAAATTGGATGAGAAAAGTTTGGTTTTTAGAACAGATAGTGCGTTGGATTTGCATTAAAGAGCTTGTCTTTGTACTTGTTATATCAACGCAGGTGCATTGATGTTTTTTCTTTGGGTTTGGTATGCCTAATAGGTACATTGAATGATTTTAGATCACCTTTTTTATTTATGTCAATTGAGATTGTCCCATGTTTGTGCTATAAAATTCTCTGCTTTGCCTGATATATGGGCCTCTAGTAGCAAGGATGATTCAGTACAATCTCCATGTCTGATATTACCTGAAATTTACAATGCTATAGACCAATTCGCTGTGTCAATTTGCTACCAGTAGAACTTTTAGCTTCTGCATATTTCATATATTTAATAATTGCCTCTAATGTCACTAGATACTGAAAAAGATTGAGAAATTTAGAAATGTGCAATTGCCTAATATAGTGGCTATTTCATTAAGGAATCTTTTTCTTTGCTGTTTTCATTAACCAAAATGCTGAAATATTGTAAAAACTGCTCAACCAAGTCGGTCGTGATCAGCTGGAAGGCCATCCCAGTCAGTTCGTACTACAGTAATAATGTCTCAAACTAAAACAATGATAAAGAACTCCAATCCCTATTCCAGTTGATGTGCCACTTTTTGCTCACATACAATGTATTTTCTTATAGTTATCGTTTGTTTTCTTGATATTTATCTATAAACCCAAATGTCCACAAGACATGCTACTATATAAAATAGTATTAAGATAGCCTTGCACTGTAACATGGTGTTGATGAGGCAGTGCAGAATCAAGAATGGTGGCTGTACACAAGATTTTTCCTTAGCTACCATGTCTGCTTCATACCAGCACCAACAATTTCGGTATACTTTTTTCTATGCTAATAACTCGTTTCAGTTAAAAAGGATGAACTCAGCTTGAATGGAAATTATGGTAACAATAAAAAAACTGATTAAGAACTCAGATAAGTAGTAAAGTTGTTGTGTATATCTGAAACTTTCTTAAGGTTCCTTCCCTTATTTGTTTTCTTGTCCAGTTCTAGAATGTTGTATCCTGTCACTTATTGGTTGTTCATGAATACTTTCTCATTTCTTTTTATGCAGAATATCAGAGCCTATCATATGGTAAGGATACATCTGTATATATAGTTTTCGTACGCATATACATGCTTTATACTCTCTTGTTTTCTCCAGTTTTTGTTTTTTGCATGGTGTACCTTTATTGTGCATCTCATATTGAATTTATATTTGCTTAACCAACGACGAAACTAAGATAGGACCAGGGATAATGTTGAAATGTTTCAAGTAATTTTGTGCCACTTTTTGAATGTGAATCTCCTTTGACTATTTGCACCTGGTGTTACCTGCGGTTTTGGACATCCTTATTTTAACTGACTGTCTTAAAAGCTCTACTACCTTATGCTGCCCAAAATAATGTGTCAAGCAAAGAAAGTTGCAGTGCTACACTTATCTTTTCTTCTGTTTTTCACCAAATATAAGCAACTTCCTGAAGTCTTATGCAAGTCAACAGTAACATATGCTGCATGATGTTTTGTTTGTTAACCTCTTGTGTGCCTATATATTCTGCGGTACATTTTTTTTTCCAGTGTCAGGCATATTATGGTTAGACTCATTAATGTTGATATATATATTACATATATGTTTATGTGGTATTAGCATCATAATTTTTCTGCGGTCCATTTTTTTTCAGTGTCAGGCATATTATGGTTAGACTCATTAATGTTGAACTAAACCAAAAATGTTGTTTCTGTCACTTGTATATGTCTGATTGGTGAAAATAGAGATTCCTTCACATCGTGATATTGATGGTCCCCAGTTGTTTAAGAATAACTATTTGAAGTTCTGACAAAAGTTATGAAACTTAAGTTGATAAATGAAACTTCATAGGAGACACTCTGATTAGATGTCTCTTCTCTTGCTGTTCATTCATGCAAAACCTGCCATAGAATATGTGGATATGTTTTCATGCAGTAGAAATAGGGGAAAACTCCACCTCAGTTTGCTTACTGAACTCTAATAACATAAACATCGCTGCTGGCTGACATATGGTAGATGACTATAAAACATTGCTTCTCCTTCCAATCATCTAATTCTTGTGTTAAATTGATGACTTGATTTATATTACCCCGCTTTGCATATTGGTTTTTAAACATCAAGACATGTAGGAATCTATCCGGAAATTGCATCAGTAAAGCTTGAGCATTGGTCTTCATCGCTCTTCTTCCGTTTGAAGTTGTCATCTCTGCTGGCCAAAGGGCGAAGAAAGAGTCTTGGAGCAACAGCAAGTGATATAACAACTGACACATCAATGATCATGATGTTATTTTAGCCATGCAATAACAGAAAGTAAGTGTGGTTATTTATACCTAATTTCATTTACCCTTCAGAAAATGTTCAACTTCATCTAAGTTATCATGACTCAGAATCTTAGATAGGAGAAACAACGAAGTTCTTTGTTTAACTGACATAACTTACTGGAGGAGACTACATCGAAAGCATGCTTGCACAGTTGAGAAAGGTCTAAGAGCACTAGCTTCTTGAAAGGTGTTCCTTAAACCCCAAGTTCGCATTATGTTTCATTTTCCATCCAGCATCTTTTCGCTTTTGATTGGGCTTTCTTAGCCTTTTTTACTCTCTCTTACCTTTCTTCTTATATTTTATTTAGTTCCATCTTTTACCAATCTTGGTTTAGGATGCTGTTGCTCTTGAACTGGCCCAACATTGACTTCTCTATTTACTTTGTCAATCTGGTTCAGGTTTGTTAACTACATTCACCATTTCTTTTACCCTTTTATTTCCAAGATAATGTATCTCTATACACTCAATTGACAAACATGGGCATTTCTTGGTAATTTTATTAAATTAGCTAAAATCAAAATTCCTCTTTTAATCTCCAAAAGTTGTTTGTTAAGGATCATCATAAAGAAAGAAGCAATTTCCTTTTTTGAGAACCACCTTTGTAATAAATTCCTTGGCGAACATTCCTATCATACATTTCACACTTTGTTTCTCAATATAATCCATAATTACTAAAGAACTCTAAGATTTAAGCCAGAACTTAAAGAAATAGTCCTTTCCCCCTAGGAAAAGGGAATAGTCCCTGGGACGAAATTCCCACGATCTTCAACTTTTGCCCTTCAGCAATTTCAGCTTTTGGCAGAGAATTCATTGTCATACTTTTCCAATACAACCTTTTTAAGAATTCCTTCCAATATAACCTTTTTTAGAGTTCTTTCAGTACAGCCTTAGTTTGTGACCTGAGTTCAATCTTAATCAAGTTTACCACCAGAATGGTGCATTTCTGTAAACTCATATAACAAGCCTATCACTTTTACCTTGCATCAATTGCCATTTTTATTAATGCCTACTACCGTGATTTTCAATTATTTATGCTACAAGTTGAACTGAACGTATGTTTCACCTTTTACTTATTTTACTTGTACCTTTTTTTACTTTCACACATGCAGATATCAAGTAGCCTGGTCATCTGAAGTTTACTGAAGCATTTCGTAGTCTATTACTTCTAACAGACTTGATAACTAGTGTTCTATTGGGTATTGGGGATACACAACACTGGCGATCAGATTTGAGTTCTGATTTCTCTGTAGTGTGTGCTTCCTTGTTGATTTTAATACATAAAATCACCAATTACATGATGTGTTAGTCTCGTTTGTTATCCGATTATCTTTTTGCCCCAAGTGTTATTATTCTATAACTCTTTTGCAACTTCCGGTACTGCACCACCGACATACTTTACTTGCGTAACTAAACCAAGAGGAGATGATTGCAGAATCTACAAATCTGGTCACTTCAACTATCACAGCACTGAGATACTGTTACTTGCAGAATCACCAATAACATGCAGTATTGCACAACTCTTATTATAATTTTGTCTTTTAAGATTTCTTATTGTGTGACATGATTGCAGAGTCTACAAATCTGATTTTGCATAAACCAATATTTATTGTTATTTAATAATCTCATAAAACTCATGTCCATTCCGTTTGATGGATTCTTGGTTTGATGATGTGGAACTCATTTGGTTTTCTCTATTATTAGCTGTCTATAATTCTTTGCCTGAACAAATAAGTTAAAATTCAAGCTTCTTGAGCTACTCTAGAACCCCTTTGCTAGCTGCTATCTAAGTTCTAATTTTGAGCTTTTTTGTGGTCCCTGAGTCAAGTCCGAAAGGCCTTCAACAGTAATCTATGAAGCACCAAATTTAGTCTTTTTCCTTGAGTTATTGTACCAATGGTACATGTTTGGAGAGGCTCCAAAATTTCAGATAACTCTATTTCTCCACATGACTGGTTATTCCTCGTATGATCCCTTGCAACCCAGTCTAGGTTCTAGCTTTATTTTCTGACAGTAGTATTATCTAGTCGTTTAACTTTTACTATGTTATGATTTTCTTAGTTATATGTTTTCTGCAGGCATGACTTGCATATCTGGAGGAGAGCAAAATCTCATGGTATGAAAGAAGATATCGCTGAAGATCAGTTACAATTATGGATTGGCCTCATGGGCCAAAACGCAAGTTCTCATGATGTTGTTGATGGTATATTATACAATTCCATATCGGCTTACTTATAAAATGCATGTCCTCGTGAGTCTTCCTTGGGATGAGAGTGCTATCTACTATCAAGTTTATTTCCATAATATGCATAGGCAAAGAAAGGAAGACAACTGCCACTTTTCATCGGTTGCCCAAATTGGCAGTTATCCAGAGAAACGAACAATAGTCAAAAATAGTAATTTGAGGGTCATTATTTGTCACCCCGTGTAGAGAGAGAGAGAGAGAGAGAGAGAGAGATGCGAGGGAGTAAATGCAATGCTAAAAAATAGAGCGGAGTCCTATCTATATTCATAAAATTTTTCAGGTCAAAGTGAATATGGCCAAATCAGAGGCTTGTTGTATCACCATGGCCAACTGTTGTCAGAGCACCAATGTTAATTAGCATGTTTGTGGCCCAGCACTTTCTACCATTATGGGATCAATTCACGTTCATTAGTGTCATCATTGGAATATTTATGCGTATTCAGAATTTGCAGTTCTTACTTCGTCTTTTTTCTAGTGGGTAGAGTTCTTATACTGCTGAAATCAGTAGATTAATATTAATGATTAAATCACAGCTCATAGAATCTGATATCTGGAATTATGTCGTGATAATGTGCGACCCTTGATTTTACTTTATTTTGCAACTGGACACTTGCTTTCATTTTTGTATTTCATCTTGACATGTTTGAATTTGTTTATATTTTAGTTGAATGGGTCTAATAGAGCTAATATTGAACAGTTGTGGGAAGCTTCACCCAGAGAAACCTCAACCAGACCGATGCTATCAGATGCTAAGGAAAACTCTAGATGATTTGGATGAGCTGTTGTTACTCCCATTTGTTTGATGATCTTTTCCTTTTTTTTTTCTTTCTTGTCATTCATTTTTCAAGGAGCAAGGATACTTTCCATCAGTGCTTTCCGACCAGATGCAGGTGTTATACTTTGCATCATCATTTAGGATGTTGCAAACCCATATTTGTGAATAGAAATATTACTGCGTGTACTCATTTCATTCTTTAAATGACTTAATTCCTTGTTCTTGTCGTTTGGGCCTCTTGCTTACCAGGAGCCACACAAAAGATTTATGTTTGAGCCAAGTGAACAAAACTCTCTTGCTTTTAACATTCTATACTTGATCCATGCTTTAATTTTTCTGTAACCCAGATGGAGATGGTGGCATTCATAAACGAGTTTCTGAAATACGAGAGCATCAACCTTGATAAATTATTTCATTTCATCGCAATTCTATGCAGAAAAGAAAAATATAGCAAAAGTGAAAAAAAAAACTATCTCAAAACTTCCCTATCCGATGTCTGTAAGCTCACATACGTGGCCAGTATCATAATTTTCTTTATATAAAACTATTAAGGACCAGCTGATCCCTCATAATTTTCCTCACCATCTACTGTTCAAGTAGACGATCCATGTCCTTTTGTCTTATAAAGGTCTTGTAAAGAGGAAATGGATAGTGTGACTAGTAGTTATTACTAACTACAACAGGAGAAAAGTTTGAGATAGGCAATTGATATGAATTGTCCTTTTCCCTGTGGATGTGATAATTGGCTGCTAGTGAAGACAGAAAACATTGTCTGCAATTTTCTGCGGGATCACTTGACTCTACACCAAAACTGTAGAGCTGTTCATAACCCAAATCAAAACTCTCAAAACCTTATTATTTCCCTGATCATCAACTGCAACAGGATTATCAAGTTGAACATTTTAGCAACAGTAATGTTGTATTGATGTTATCTGCTTAAAGATTTAAAACCTTCTCTTAACAATGAAGACTTTGGAATGTGTGGTGGATTGAACCTGACTTGTCATTATGGTTCGGTTCGCAGCCGCCAACCGAGCCCGACTGAGGTCCGAATGCAGATATAATACATGCACATAGATGAATGAGAAGTGTGATTGAAGATAATGAACTTAGATATAAGGATTAATGGAAAGTTTCTGATTGCAGAGACAAAATATATAGTTCCCGAAATCTCAGGAGGAAGAAGAAGATTCACCAGATTCTGGAGTAGTGATGGGTAAAGCAACCTGAATAAAGTTGTCTGGTGATGGCAGTAGGCAGCATTAGTACATCCAAACAACTTTTTGTACCAAGTTCTTACTTTTCCTTCATGTCAAAAGTTGATGCATAGTCTTTTAATAGAAATCTACTTTATCATTTACGGGTCCTAAAGAAACGGGGATGTCTTTCCAAAGGGGGGAGGGTGTTTCTCTTTCTCTATCTTCAGACCAGCTGTCTCTGTTCTAATGTGACAAGGAGAAGATATCCAAATAAACTTAATTGTCTTGGCTTTCTTCAGAGTTTGTAACCTGTCTGGTTTCTTTTTTGCAGATTACTTCATTTTCTGACATGTAATCATCATTTCGTTACTTTAATCCAGTTTACTACTTATATGAAATATTCGTAATCCAATATAGCATGTTTATAGTCACGTGCAAATTCATATTGTTATAATTTTATTATTCGGAATAAAGTGGCTTGATGTATATAAACAACGAGGTTTACAAGTCCTATATATATCGTTTCCTTTTAAGAACAGCAGCGTATAATCAAAAGATTTCATATTTATGGAAAATTTATATAGTTTACTTTCTTCTAGCTTTACTTATCAATGGACTTGATGATGGTTTTGGCTAACGCTTTTTGGGTGTTCGGTCACCATTCATGTCAATTAATGCTAGTACTTAGTAAAATCATGATATTTGTGTATTCTTGTAGCTTTTGGGACCATGAAGCTCTTTTCAATTGTCTAGCTAATTAAGAAAGCATTTTCTTAATCAATCCGAAACTAATTAAGGATGCATTAATTATTTTGGGTGAATTGAAATAATTCATTTGGCGCATGTGGTTGTATGAGTTTAACATTTAAGACATATTAAGTATTAGTTAATTTATTGACTGTGACATGATATATATATATATATATATATATATAT
>LTAE01005764.1:15397-26515 GCA_001647135.1 Pontederia paniculata | reverse complement strand
TATATATATATATATATAGAACCCCATAATTATAGCCCTTGGAGAGCTATGAATGAGACAAAAGGACTACATATGAGTGCATGCATAAAATGTCGCAAAGTAGCACATTTTTCTCTTTAATTAATTAGAAAGCAAGCTTTTCATACAAACAAACTAATGAAGGTCGAACATAACTCACATGTATCCATGCATGAACGTGTCTGTCTGCAAGACTTCCAAATGCATGGGGACCGGCCGGTTGACGACGGCATGTAATGATGTTCGGAGAGAGAGAGAGATGGGAAGCAGCTTTCTATTAATTGTGTTACATACCCAAACAGAAGAAATCAAGCATATGAAGCCTTTTTTCTGATCTTGACGTTTAATGGTTATTTGACTTGGACTGCTTTATTTCTTATGTGAACAAAGTTGAATCATTTCATGCTTATCTAAATGGAAAAACAGCTGCTAACAACGATTTTTTAAAAAGAAAATGAAAGTAATCGTGTTAGCTAAGGATAAAGGGTTAGAAGCTAATAATTTCGGTACATAAAATGTTCTAGGATATGTAGAATGTCATGCAACTTATTTATCAACACCTAAGACAGTTATATATATAGATGATATAGATAGTTAAGCCATGGCTTCGCGAGCGGTAGGCCATAGTAAAATGCTATCCTTGTCCTTGCTTGTGAGACCTTTGGACCACGTCCAAGGAAGCATCATTCTCAGAAACGTAGGATTTGACAACAATCTAAACTCATTGAATACTCCAAATACGAGAGATCCGGATTTCCAAAGTTAAGAGAAGTTATACGAATGACATTCGAACACCAAACTTGATAGTAGTACAGCTTAACTTTCTAGTTTATCTTCTAATCATAAGCCTAATTTTACATCAACCATTAACAATTTCAAGCCCTTGGTTGTGAAACAGATTGACAGATTGGTTTATCTTTTCTAATGGATCCACTGCTTTGCCTCTGTCTTTACTGTCGACCGATCCTAACTACAGTATCCACAAAAAGATATATTGATTGTACAGTAAATTATATACCATAGTGCAGTATAATTCTCCTGTTGGAAAAATACCGTAGTAGATGTCATTGATGTTTGTATGTGTTTAACTGTTTTGAAGCAACACATCAGACCTTAATCATTCACTTCATGAAATATATTCAGGAATGCATAGCAGACAAGGCACGAGAAGAAAAAAGTTTGCACTGGCAATGTCCCCAGGACTTCTGCTCAGTTGCCTACAGGAAGAGCATTACAAGTTACAATTGACAGCAGGCAAATGCTCCATCCTTTTTCCCCTTGTTGATATGCAACACTGTGGAGTGCCTGCATGATTGCCAAGCTACTCAAGTTTTAAGCCAATTGGAAAAATGGAGGGGGAAAAAAGAACCACAAGGCCAACTTTATGCATTTTAGACTTTTTCTCCAAGTAGACAAATCTTGTGAGTTGTGACCCCTTGATGTGTTTTTATCTACAGTGTACAGCAGGCAGCATCCCTTTTACAAACAAATTTAATCAGATGCAGCCAACTTCTGGTTCTTGGAGTCATGCTTATATATGTTATAGATCTGAACAATCATTTAAATATGTTTCACAGCAAACATCACAGACAAAGTGTCCTGCTCCTGCCCTGTGGCAGTTAAACCCTTATCTTTCGTTAGGCATAACTAACATTTTTTTTTCTCTTTTCTTGCTCACATATGCATATAAGCAATGTGAATCTGTGTGATTTGGGGGCTATATATAGATAGAAATAATATTGTTGCATTACATATCCAACTCCTCTGTGGAAGCATGCACCCTCTAGCATTGAAGGTTTTGATAGTGTCTGCATGTCTCCTTCATGTTGCATCTCCAATGGAGTTGCAATCCAATGTGTCCATTACAGATAGGATCTCCATGCTTCCAGGCCAACCCCAAGTGAACTTTCAGCAATTCTCCGGCTATGTTACGGTCGACGAGCCAAAGCAAAGAGCTCTTTTCTACTACTTCGTAGAAGCAGAGACAGATCCCTCCACAAAGCCGCTTGTTCTCTGGCTAAATGGAGGTTATTTAAGCTGTTTCTTGTTTTTTTTTTCATTGCTCTGATCTCAAAATCCCGTTTCCTTTAGCTCATATGTATGTTTCGATGACGAGATATGTGAATCCTGTGAGTATATAAAGATAAGAAAAAGAATGTGAAACAAAAGGCAAATGACAAGAATTTTTTTTATTTTTTTTTTTTGTTTTAGCCATTAGTTTGCTTATGCAGGGCCTGGCTGTTCTTCTGTTGGTGTTGGTGCATTCTCTGAAAATGGACCTTTCAGACCAAGCGGAGAAGTGCTTGTGGCGAATGAGTATAGCTGGAACAAAGGTCACTGAGCCATAAATTGTGCAACATTTAATCTTCTTTTTTTTATCTCAAATGATCCCTTAGAAGTGATTCTTTGTGTGCTTATAAGAGTAGAGCATTAATAAATATGTTTTAATGTGCTATGCAGAAGCAAATATGTTATATTTGGAGAGTCCAGCAGGAGTTGGATTTTCTTATTCAAATGATACTGCCTACTATTATGGTGTCAATGACAAGATGACAGGTATGTTATTCATCGTATGCATTGTCTCCGCCGCGAGGCAAACTGGCCGGCGAATTTTTTGGCAAACGTTGGCCGTAGCCTCCGGCGGATTCTTTGGATACCTTTCCGGAGGAGAATCCCAAATTCATGTATTTTGACTCTTCCGGTTTTTATTACAATAGGTAACCAGTGATGTGTTTTTTCTTAAAGAAAGGAAAATATACTTCTTCTTTCTCTTCGCCACATGCATAATGCAAAATCTATAATTTCAGAAAGATTCCTACTTATGTCACATCTTTATCATCACAAAAGATTAATTTGGCTCGAGGACATGAATTGTGTTGCACTTTAAATTCAGTGTTCACAGAGTTAGCACATACAAGAATTAGATCATATATTTGGTGTCTTAAAGTATATAGTTTGATCAAGCAATAAAAGTGTAGGAACCAAACTGAAGTTTTGACAAATTTGATGAGTATGATGAAACCCTTACTGTTGCTCATTTTGGTTTCTGAAGCCACGGACAATCTAGTATTCTTGCAACGCTGGTTCGATAAGTTCCCAAAGTATAAGGATAGAGATTTGTATATAACTGGAGAAAGCTATGCAGGTTGGAGACCTTCTTCCTAATCTTGTCATCTCTGTAACTATATAATTAGTGCACATTAGTGAAGTTACTCAAAATTATTGTTGTTACCAGGCCACTATGTTCCACAGCTCGCTAAACTCATGGTTGAAGTCAACATGAAGCAGAAGACCTTCAATCTCAGAGGAATAGCAGTAAGCCATTAGCCACAGTACAAGCTTTGCCAAATGCATAATTTCTTTTATCTCATCTGTTTGCTGGAAAAAAAAAGAGCTGCATTGGCTCCAATTATTTTTGCTGTTACAATTTAGCATGGTTCATTGTAATGCACAGCTTGGTAATCCGGTACTCGAATTCGCCACCGACTTCAATGCAAGAGCTGAGTTCATGTGGTCTCATGGGCTGATATCAGATTCTACATACAGAATGTTCACCTCGGCTTGCAACTACTCACGATATGTAAGCGAATATTACAGAGGCTCCCTCAGCATAACTTGTGCACGAGTGATGAGTGAAGTCGCCAGAGAAAGCAGCAGATTCGTGGACAAATATGACGTGACATTGGATGTCTGCATACGATCAGTTCTCTCCCAAACTCTGCTACTTAGTCCTCACGTAAGTTTATAGCCATTTCGCAGCTGTGAATTTTTTAGTTGTTCAACATCCTCTAGAGAGCAGGTTTTGTACATTTGCTGCAGCAAGTTTCAGAGGAAGTTGATGTCTGTG
The DNA here is from genome assembly GCA_001647135.1 of Pontederia paniculata. NCBI lineage: Eukaryota > Viridiplantae > Streptophyta > Magnoliopsida > Commelinales > Pontederiaceae > Pontederia > Pontederia paniculata. Next base: position 22,650 of record LTAE01005764.1, on the reverse strand, counting down.
TTGAGGATGAAACCGTGAGTTATCTTAACCGGAAGGATGTGCAAGAAGCTCTGCACGCACACCTTAAGCAAGTACCAACATGGTCTGTTTGCAGCAGGTATGATGTTTAACATAGACCCAATATGAGTTTTCAAGTTAACTGAAGTCATTCATGCAATGTTGATTCCCCGAGCTTCTGATACCTTGAAGTGTTCTTGAGTATGCATTGGTGAACCTGGAAGTACCCACAATCCCTGTCGTTGCTTCACTTGTGCAGTCTGGGATTTCAGTATTTATTTACAGGTAATTAATGCTTCTTCTAGGAACAAGGAACACTTCCTTGAGTAAATGCCGAGCTCTTACATCTTGTATTTGTCACTGTGTATAGTGGGGATCAGGATTCCGTTGTCCCTCTAATTGGAAGCAGAACACTTGTCATGAGTATGGCGAAAAATTTGGGACTGGAAACAACAGTTCCTTACAGAGTCTGGTTCGAAGGGAAACAGGTAAAATAGCAATTCAGCAACCTTTCCATGCATGGATATTGAGCTTTTCTTGGTTCGCTTAAGTTAGGACTCAGCGTTAAATTGTGTCTAAAATATTGGCTTCTCTCAGGTTGGTGGATGGACTCAAGTATATGGTGATATCCTATCATTTGCAACCATCAGAGGAGCCTCTCATGAGGCTCCATTCTCGCAGCCTGCGAGGTCCCTTGTGCTGTTCAGAGCTTTCTTGCAAGGCAGACCACTGCCACAGACCTTCACTTAGCTTTCACTGCCTGGGCTTTTACTGTGCTGAAACTGTTAGTTGAGGAAGGGACCAAAAGAGTGCACAAGTTATCACCCCAAGAGAAAAATCGAGTGTAGAAAATTTTCTTCTGTCTCAACGTTCGATGATTCATATGCAATTCGATCAGAAAGCATCACGGAAACAATTGACCTATGGCAGATATTATGTACCAAGAGTTCTTTCGTCAACAGATAACTTTCTCTCTCTTTTTCTTAAAAAAAATTGCTGAATTTTCTCCAACTTTCTTGAATTTAATATTGCTCCATTAAGGTCAGGAGTGGATTACTGCTCTTTTTTCTTGCCATTAAAAACTAATAATTCAAACAATTGAATATAAGCGCTAACATGCTCGGTACATATTATCAACCATTAGTACCAACGGGAGTTGGAGAGTGATAACTAATACTCAAGTTCTCAAATTTTAATCTCTTTAAAACAACAACAACAACAACAACAAAGCCTTATCCCACTAGGTGGGGTCGGCTACATGGATCATACGACGCCATTCTATCAGTAACCAAATTTTTAGGTATATTATTCGTTAATAGATCTCGTTCTATTAGCTCGTCAAGTGTTCGCTTTGGTCTCCCTCTCCCTCTTTTAATCGGACTCCAGATTGTTTGTTCTACCCTCCTTACTGGCGCATCTAATGGCCTTCTATGGACATGACCAAACCACCTCAAACGATTTTCTATCAGCTTCTCGCTAATAGGTGTCACTCCGACTCGTTTACGTATATGGTCATTCCTAATCTTATCCTTTCTAGTATGACCACACATCCATCTCAACATCCTCATTTCAGCTACCCCCACTTTATGTTCATGTTGTCCCTTCATAGCCCAACATTCACTACCATATAACACTGCTGGTCTTATAGCAGTGCGGTAGAATTTCCCTTTAACCTTATGGGGTACTTTCCTATCACAAAGGACTCCAGTAGCCTTCCTCCACTTACACCAACCAGCTTGAATTCTATGGTTAACATCATCATCAATCTCCCCATCTTGTCTTATAATTGATCCCAAATATTTAAACTTTGTCACTTGAGAAATTATATCATCTCCTAACCTAACTTCCGAATCGCCTCTAAATTGTCTATTCGTGAAATTGCAATGCATATACTCTGTCTTATTCCTACTTAAACGGAAACCCTTTGACTCCAACGTGTTTCTCCATATTTCCAATTTTGCATTAATCTCATCTTTTGAGTCCGCTAAAAGTACGATATCATCAGCAAAGAGCATGCACTTAGGTACCTCATCTATGATACTCTCGGTTAGAGCATCCACAACTAAGTTAAACAAATATGGGCTTAAAGATGATCCTTGGTGTAGGCCAATTCTTATAGGAAATGCTTTCGTCTCTCCTCCTGGTGTCCTAACCTTAGTCAATGCCCCATCGTACATATCTTGTATAATCTTAATATATGCAACACCCACTCTTTTCTTTTGCAAGGCTTTCCAGAGTACCTCTCTTGGTACACGATCATACGCCTTTTCTAAATCAACGAAAACCATATGTAAATCTCTTTTCCTACTTCGATACTTCTCCATCATTCCCCTTAGTAAATAAATCGCCTCTGTAGTGGATCTTCCTGGCATGAATCCAAACTGTCTCTCAGAAATACTAGTCTCCACTCTCAATCTATGTTCAATCACTTTTTCCCATAACTTCATTGTATGACTCATAAGCTTAATCCCTCTATAATTTGCACAATTCTGAATATCCCCTTTATTTTTGTAAATAGGAACTAACGTACTTATTCTCCAAGCATCAGGCATCTTTTTTGACCGTAAAATCTCGTTAAACAATTTACATAACCACAACACACCTTTTTCTCCTAAACATTTCCAAACTTCAATCGGTATCCCATCCGGTCCAATAGCTTTACCATTCTCCATTTTCTTAAGAGCTTCTCTAACCTCCGCAACTCTAATTCTGCGATAAAATGACCTATTAAGCTCACCTTCACTAACAGCCAAGTCCTCCAAATCGCAACGGGAACCTTCACATCCATCATTGAATAACTTATTGAAATACTCTTCCCATCTATTCTTAATATCCTCCTCCGTGACTAAAACATTACCACCTTCATTTTTTATGCATCTTACTTGATCAAAATCTCTCGACTCCTTCTCTTTATTCCTTGCAATCTTGTAAATCCTTTGTTCTCCGGCCTTTGTCCCTAACTCCTTATAAAACCCCTCATATGCTTTCGCTCGAGCCTCACTAACTGCCTTCTTAGCCTCCCTTTTAGCCAAGCGATATTTTTCCCAATTGTCAGAGCTACCGTCTAAGTGTATAGCTTTGAAACAATTCTTCTTATTACGCACCTTTTCTTGTACATCTTCATCCCACCACCAAGTCTCCTTATCTCGTGATCCAAAACCTTTTGATTCTCCTAGAATTGTTTTAGCGACCATTTCAACCTTTTGTGCCACATTTTCCCACATGATACTAGCATTTCCTTGTAACTCCCACATCCCTTCTTCCAATAACTTACTCTTAAAAATCTCTCGCTTCTCCCCCTTTAACTGCCACCACTTGATCCTTCGATTTGAAATTGTTCGACGTTTTGATTTTATATATTTAATTCGCATATCAAGAACTAACAATCTATGTTGTGTGGTCACCCCATGCCCCGGGATCACTTTGCAATTTGTACACCATCTATTATCAGGATTCCTTGTAAAAAAGAAATCAATCTGAGACCTATGAGTTCCACTTTTATAGGTGATTAGATATTCTTCTCTCTTCCTAAAACAAGTGTTGACAATCTTAAGGTTATATGCTAAAGAAAAATCGATAATAGTTTGTCTTTCTTCATTCATTCAAAAAGAAAAATTGCTGAGGGATCGAACATCATATATTAGTCGAGTTCGATAATTGTCAAAATGTCAACTCGTGGTCAATTTGCCGTGTGAATTAAAAATTGACGTTATTTTTCGAATATTGAAATAACAACCAAAAATATATTTTATGTACATGTTATTGCAAGTATGTTTTGATACCTCCAGTTCTCCTATTCAATCTCATTTTGATGTGAAAAATTGGCGAACTAAAAAAATCAAAATTTGCTTTTTGACCACTGAATCTATCCGTCCCATTTTATTTTATATTTTTCGTAAATTACTTATGTCAATACGAATTTAGCAACCAGAACCTCTAACAAGGTGTTTTAATTTGCCAATTTACATCCTAAATAACAAGTAAAGATTATTCATATATTATATGATTTGCTGTTTAATTGTTAATTAATGTTAAATGTCAGACATGAGATCATCAGCAAATTGAACTGTTAATTTTCTTCTGACTTGACTTCAATTTTTTGATGGAATGCTTGCCATTTTAGTGTTTCTTTTCGTACATCTTGCCTTTTAAATATATAAAGAGTAATTATTTATTACGGATGGAAAGAAAAGTCTAAATTGGGAGGAAATAACTTATTTTTAAATCTCATTGAAAAAGATGCACAACAATGACAATATATAATTAATTCGTTGGCAATTACTAAAGAGAAAAATGTTGATTAGCAAAAATTTCTAATGCTGGCATGAAGAACGTGCATGCAAGAGACAAATTACATTTTTTCGTCATAAAATTAGATATCAATAAAATTATTAAACTATAGTGAAATTACATATTTAAATATCCAAAACAAATAACGACTCGCTTCTATTCAGTGCAAATTTTTGAAAGTGCTCACGCTTTTTTGCCTTCTACTTCACATTTTCGTACTGTATAATTATGCAACGGTATCGCATTAGATTTAATAAATTACATATATTTTGTTAACAAATGAAGGTTGATTGAAAGAAATATATTAAATAATAATTACAAAGATCAATATTCTCGGTATGGGCTTACCGAAACAAATGGGCCGAAAGGCCATTAAATATACTAAAAAAATGTGCTCCCAGTGGTAAAGCCCAGTAACTTATACAGGGTTTATACTTTATGGCAAACTATATAATGAGTCTTTTTTTAGTATTTTTAAATAAATAAATATTGCTTTAGAGGCATTTTTTTCTACATATTTTTCAGAATAGTTCCTGTCGGTGATTAATATTGGACCTTTATTCCTCACATTTTTCTTGCCACACTACATTGAGCGCAAAGGAAATATCATGTGATCACAAATTATAAGGTGGACTCTTTTTCCTCTTGTATAGTTTTTCTGAGGAATAATTGTAAGCTTTGATTATTTTAGGGGCAGCATCATTTTTTGACGAATGAATAATATATTAATGTTGACCAATATAATGCGAGTTTAGTTAAGTAGCAAGTAGGTATATAATTAATGTGTGAATCCATGGAATTTGGTGTATCATTCAATAAACCATTGAGGATTATCCAACCGAAAGGATTTAAATAATTAATCTCCTCATAAGGATATCGTACTGGATCTAGAACAAACGAAGCATTGATTGTTTACTGTTAGGTTTAAATAATTGTTCTTGGATCTATCTTGACATTCATATGTCCAATGATTCATTCCTGTCAACATTCATATAGTACATGGTGAGCATATATGTTATTCTTCATTCTTTTGTGACTATAAAGTAGGCATCTCGACCACACTAACATGTGACTGTCATTTTCTTAATTATTTTGTCTCTTGGATTTTAATTATGTGCCTGCGTATGAGAGAGATAAAAAAAACTTCACTAGGTCGAATCAAATATAATATTTTGTATATAAATGCAAATATAGGATAAGAAATGTGCAGTGCTAGTTAGAATTAACTCTTGTGAGTCAAATATAATATATATGTTGAACAAGCAAACTAATGCTGCAAGTTTGACGCCGCGATTGAGCTAATTAACAACATGCATTACACATGTAAGATATATANTATATATATATATATGACGGTGCATATCAATATTTTCGATCGACGAACATTATAGGTTTTAACTTTAATTTGAACAAAAAGAAGGATGTACCAGCTGGGGATATTGGTGGTTAGCAAGGCCAACTCTCAACCATGCACTTGTGGTCTCCATGCATGCATATACGTGGATGGCACATGAAAAATGAAAATTAACTAGTCGTGTGCTTATGCTGTTGTGCCTAACCTTAATCATTGCTTGCAAATGAGTAATGGCTTGAACATGCATCAGACTACATGCACAAGAGCTACATTCACAAAGTTTACATATGTGTAGTTATTCAAAAGATTGAAAAATGAAGCCAAATGAAGAACATGTACACACTGGCTGTCCCTAACCTGTCTCTCCACTCAAGGAAGAAGACAACATTGGAATTTCATCAGTTGTTTTGTGCGGATATTTGGATGGCTGGAAGACTAAAGTGGGGATGTCATTGCCATGACAGGGAATAAAATTATGACGATGGAATGGGTTGTGTATTTTTGATACAGTGGTAACCTTTTCAAGTGTTGGTAAGGCTCTGATAAGGGCAGGCAATGGGGAGTGAGCTGGGCCTTCCACTGTAAGGGCAATGCACAGCATTTGGACCCGTTCTAGTCCTAGAATTGGGTTGCATGCATTGTCTCTATGCATGCATGAGTGCCCATCAACTTTTGTAAAACAACACAATATTCAAAAGAATGAAGCATATATTTTAGCATTTTCTCTTGAAAAAAATCCAAATCCTCATAACTCATCCTCCTAAAGATCTTCTTAATACTCACATAACCAAGTTACACCCAAAAGTTGATCAAATTATAACGGGTGCCATTGTAAGAAGTTTGAAGAATTTTTAAGAGGATGATTAATTAGGACTTAGGAGGATATACATGTACTCTTTTCTCTTCTTTTTGTTTTGAAGAAGAACAGCATACAAACTGCAGCTTGTTCATTGTTTTTTAGCCTGAACTTAATTATTCATTTATCTGCAACCTGCAACGATATAGGCCAGAGGAGTGTTAACGATGCTGCAAGATCTTTTACTGCAGTTATTGGAAAGATATGTTAGACAGACTTTATGTGGCAGCTGGTAACATTTGACCCCCACAAAAAGATCACACTTCCAAGGCTCCAAAGTAGACCAAAACTTGAATCGAGTGGGAGTAGTTGTACTGCTACTACTGGTATACACAGCAGGCAGTGGCAGCTGGTCCAGGGCTGCTGTTTTTTTTTCCCTAACTATCTTTCTCACTCTTACCTTACAAACTTTTACTTTACAGTCTCACACATCTGCCCTTAAATTGTTATCCCCGAAAGAGGCAGTTCCCATAATACAAGGATCTCCTCTTATCCCTGCGCACGCAACACAAGTGACACAAGACCACCACTCCACCAACTTCACAAGCAAATATTAAATCGACTTCTGATCTCTCTTGACGCAGCATGCATGTACACAGGACCTGCAACTTGGTAAATAAAATTTTGTATGGAGGAGAAGAAACAAAGCTGGTCTACCTCCTTCTTCCAGTTTCTGAACCCTGCAGTCTTTTGACGAGACCACTCGAAGGGGCTCCGAGTGACTTGTTACCCAATCTCTCTCTCTCTCTCTCTCTC
>LTAE01005763.1:0-27467 GCA_001647135.1 Pontederia paniculata | reverse complement strand
TATATATATATATAAGATAGTAATATTTGTATGCTAAAAAGTTATTTTATAACAAAAAGTTTATTATTTAAGATAATAATATTTGTATACCAGAAATAAATATCACATAAAAAACATTAAATAAGATAATAAACTTTTTATTATATAACATAGTATTTACATAACAAAATACATTTTCTCATATATTAAAAATCTCCATCTTTGTTTATTCATTGATTGTTGATAAAGAAAAGTGTTAGCAACTTCTATTTATAACAATATTCAAATATATTTAATACTATCATTTTCCAAAACTTCTATCATATAATGTCATATGTTGCTTCCTCAATTTTCGGAAATAACTATTTCACAAAATAGAGGAGAAAAATAAGGAAATGTTAATTGTATTAACATAATCCTAACTCAAGTAAACTAAGAAATTTGACACTTAAAATTATTAAAAAAATGTACTATATATGGGTTTAATGCCGCATGGGATTCTCTTAATTTTTTTTAAACAAAAATATACATTAATAAATTAGAAAGAGGTTAACGGGGTGCATCACATAGTAATTTGCTATGGATCCGGTGCATCACATTGTTTGGGCAATTAATTTAAAGATCAATGACCAAATTTTATTCAATTAAAATTGCTCCCATTTTAATTAAATAAAACTTAGTCATTGATTTTTAAATCAATGACCCAAATCATGTACCACACGGGTGCATAACAAATTACTTATTTATGCTTTAATAATAAAAGTCGAGTAGCACATCCCAATTTCACAATATGTAAATTAGGACAATAAAATAAAAAACATAATTAATGAATATTAATAATATGATAGTATCTAGAATAATCAAAGTGAATGATATTTACATAACTATAAACTTTATACTTATTGATTAATGATAAAGTTAGATATCATATGATTTTATTATATAATTAAATATTTATTAAAAATTATAAAATAAAGACATATAAGAATATTTTAAACATGCAAATAAACCTTAGATAATCGTATCCAAATAACAAATAACATGGAATATTACTTTTTGTTTTATATCATCTCGTGCATGCTGGGGATATCATACTAGTTATATGTAAACAAAGCGGTTTCAACAAAATTTATGAAATTTATATTATTCTAAGAATGCTATCGTTTTCATATAAATATGAAAACTAGAAGATTTGATTGAGAGATATTAAATAATCGATAATTTGTTTGAATACCAAACGTCACCTAAATTCTAAATTTCCTACATATCTTCCATTTGATCTGTATGGTTTAGTTTGTGCCCCTGATTTTAGGTCAGTATGAAATTAAATGGTCCATCATGCATGCATGATCAATAAAAATCTGATTTGGGATGATAAAAGTTAGTCCGACGAACCTACAAATATTATGGTGTATCCACGAGAACGCATCACTAATTAGTCGGAGAAGACACCAAGCACAAATTGTTCATGTGGCTTGTGTAAATATATTTATTACATATGGAAAAAATACCTATTATGGCCCCTCACTCTTTGAGGTTGTAATAATGCTCAAAAATAGAAAAAGAAAGAAAATAAAAAAACGAGACAAGTGGTGAGACCTAGATCCACTTAAATGCACTCTTATTGGACCAACAACTCTACTCAAACTCACTCTCTTGCACTATATAAGCTCTCATCAGATTTTAGTGTCTCTCTCCTCTCATTAGAAATGTTGCAACATAAAAAAATCAACCCTAGAAGCCTTAATCCAAAAATTGGTCTTGGTCCTTTATTGTTCAACTGCAAATCTAAAAGAAGAGAAGTAATGGGTGTTGTAACAAAGAAAGAGAGTCGTTGGAGCATAAGGAGGAGAAAAAAAGACACTAAAGAAAAGAGAGGAAGATCATAATAGGAAAGAAAATGCTAAGAAAAGATATGTAATGAGATACCTTAATTTCTCTTATATATAATTATGAATTTAATAATGGATTAAAATAATTATTATTGCTAAGTAGGAGATCATGAGTTCATATGGATGTTTATAGTTATTGAGATATAACAACATATTATGATTTCTGTCCAGATTTCATACCTTCTCTTTCGAATTCAGTTTGACAATGTAATAGTTGTCCAAAAAATGTGTATAATATGTCAAAATGTAAATATTGAAGTATAATTTGCAAGCAATTGATTTCACCTCATTCTGAATAGTATTCTGAAAGTTGCGATCAAAATAGCAAGGCATTATCAAGCTGTTCCGAACTATATCATGATTATTTTGTGAAAATACATAGTAAATTGAAAATGCATGATTATAAATTGATCTTTAAGTTGTGGGTAGATGCTTTAATATCACCCAAAAGAAAATTAGCTTCATATGTTTTGGATTGATATAAATAGAATTATAAATGTTGGATTGAAAATGTGTCAAATGATGAAATTGATTTCATAATTGATATTTGTAATATGATATTGCGCAAGTAGTAGAAAATTGATATTATTATTGTTAATGCCTGAAGTGGACAACAAGTATGTAAATTGTATGACATTCATGTTATACTCTTAAGTTATGTTTTTAAGGATATGTTAAGTACATGAATTACATAATGATATAATTACTTTATGAATCGATCTTATGATAAATTGAGATTACGAGACATTTACATGTTAGATTGATCTTATGGTTATTGTATTGAAATGACTATTATATTGAGCATGATATTGTATGGAATTATCAAATTGATTGATGTATTGATCAATATAAATAATTAAGAGAAAATCCTAGGAAACACATATTCGTTTTTTGAAAACCACGCAAGTCAATCAATCGATCTAAGAGGAGGTTCGACCAACTATCGGGCTAAGGAGTTAAAGGTTCGACAGATCGTGTGTCGATCAAACGCTCTTTGCAAGTCGGTCGAACAGGGTTTCACCGACCCTCATGTCAGACGATGTCTAGGGACATCAGTAGCGAGTGTCGATCGAACTATTCTCAAGTCAGACGACCACCATGTGGTGAATCGGTCGACTGACATGAGGAAAGATTCGACGACCTTACCCAGATTTATTTTATCGTATCGCCTTTAAAGTATCGTACTCCTTAATTGATAACTTAATTCACGTACTGCATGCGAGTCGTAATAGGTTAAAATGTTAGTGTAATGATACATTGATTGATTGAATTGAAATATTAAAACTCGTATTGAGTACCTGTCGGAGATTGGGATGGTTGATGCCCTCCGCCTATTGAGCTCCGACGTGGGAATTAGTGGCGATCCTCGGAATATCACAATAGCAAGTGTATTCTATAGTTTAGCTAACCATATTGACTGACCAAGATTACCTCAATCCTCTAATGATTGTTAATGGCTCATATAAATTGATTGGAATGAACATAAGATTGCTCATTTGATGGTTGACGGATAAAAGGTTCATATAACCTATCAATTGATTGTTATTGATGGATCATGAATTATTATTGATATTGTATGAGAACAACTTCATATGGGAATGACTAGATGAGGACTGCTTAAGGAAGTCACAAAGGGGACTTCCGACCATCGAATGACAACACATAAGATAAAGTCTAACATGAACACATTGTTATTGATATGAAATCGGTTAAAATCAAAGACATAATGACTTAATTAATATTGTTTCATTGATGCATAAAAGTTATGCAAGACGATGATTACACATATGTTGATCAAATTGATAGATTATTATTGTCATTATTATATTGTTATTAATGCATATAAAGTATGATATGCTAAGTATAAAGATTAGGATATTCCATTTCCATATGATTAAAATGGCTAAGTGTCAAATAATCCTAAAGGATGATAATGTAATATTCATATTGTTATAACTTATATACTGGACGCAAACTCATGGGATTAATTTTTTTCTGCACGTATCATGCAAGTAGTTGATCAAATTGAGGATCAAACTAATGGATTAAAAATGATAATAAAGCTCATGACAAATAAATCTTACAAATAGTTAAGTTAAGTCTATGATCTCTTATTTAATTATTATTAAACTTCCGCTGATTGATATTAAATTTTAATATTTATATTTATTTTTGTTGTAGATCAAAGATGAAGTAAATTTTATAACGACGTGACTTTTCGTAAAGTATCAAACTGTGTGTCGAATATCGATTCGACCACGTATGAGGTGTCTTTCTCAGAACGTTATAAAGGTGGCTTGTGACAAACTGACAAAGATTCATTTATCAACTTTAATATGTGAAATTACCTAATCAGTAAGCTTTGTTTGGATATTTAAGTTAGGATGGGTGGGGTAGTTATGAATTTTTTATTTGGATAAGGAGGAGTATGATATGAAAAGTTTATTCTTTAAAAGAACATTTTGTCTTCAAAAAATATAAAAAATAAAAAATTAATAATGATTAAAATAAAGGATAAAAGCGTTTAAAATGTCAATCTCTTTTGATTCCATCAAATTGATGAAATTAGTTTTAAGAGATTCAAACTCTTTTTTTTAACTTTTATCCAAACATGAAGTTGATCTTATAACCCCATCCCACATCTCCCCCCTTCTTATCTCATAGATGGAAACTAAGATTCTGATTGTTTTACAAGATAAATAAATTTGTTCTAAAAATTTAAAATATTCAAAATTACAATGATTTTTTATTAAATAAATAAAATACTATTTTTTCAATAATTTTTTCTTTCATCAAACTAAGGTTGTTAAAACCAAATCAAATAATAACATGAACAAAATTTCGAGTAAGATCAGATCAGTTAAATCGATTAAACTAAATAATCAAACTGAATACTAATAAAATAATAATAAATTAAAATTTATCTTATAATTTAAATTTACTCTCAAATTATATTAATTATGATCGATTAATGATAAAAAATATTTATAAAAATATATTCAAATAATTAATTGTGCAAATACAAATATAAATTGAAGAATTGGTTCTATAATTAAAAAGAAAAAAAGAGATCTCAAATGTCTTAAATCATAAAATTTCCGTACGACAATTTCAAAGCGCAATTTCCTTTTTGCATCTTTTTCCTATTTTTTAATTCCTTTTTACATTTTTTTATTTTTCAATTGATTCAGGTAGCTCGTTGAATCAACCGGTTGCAACAATTCAATATTAAATTTTTTATCGGTTTCAACGATTTTGGTATCGAACAAGACCGCTCAAAGTCCCAATTGACGATCAAACAAATCAGACCTACTGATCCAAACCGATTCAGACAACCTTGCATCAAACAAATATTTAATACCAAACAACAAAATAATTTTATAACCTTGACTGTTCATTCATGACATCTTATTTTTGAATTATTGCGGAGTTACCCTTTGATTTTAAGAGATCCTTTCCAAATAATTCGCTTCGGGCAAAACATTAATTTTTTTTTCAGTTACATGAAATGCTGTAAATAAAATTGCAAATAAATTCCCCGATGAGACTAGAACTCGAAATCTTTTGAAACATGTTAAAAAAACTAGTGTTTTGACCCATAAAGAGAACTCTTGAAAATCAGACAATTGACGATACTTTTTAAAATAAGCCAATGATGACCTTTAGCCATGGCCAACTCAATTTGCACAAATAACTAGATATAACAGTCGGCAACACTGGAACCATCTATAGATCATCCTATACCATCTTTTACCTAGTAGTATCTTAAAATTATAATCACAAAAGAAAGAGTATCTTTCAAATTATTAAAGAGCAAGTTAGCATAACTAGGTAAAAAATAAACCAAGTCACCACATAATATAAAGGAGTTTGCATAACATTTAGAAACGGAAATTCAATTCAGATTCATAGGGCTTAACGACTACATTGTTCAAACTAAACGACAGTTGAAGCCATTAAAAAGAAAATTAATTCACCAAAAACTCTTGAGACATCTGATATCTGATTCCACAGGCAAGAGTCTTGAACATATGTGGCTGCTTCAGCGGTACTGCAATAAAAGAAAAGCCAAGATCATTAAATGCTCTCTTGTAGCTAAACTTACTATGAATATATCTAGCACATTCATCAGCAAGTTACATAAATATAAACAAAATAGAGTTAGCACATTAATCATAAAGTTATTGCAGTCCGTAATATTCCAAAACTCATAAAAGGAGCATAGCGATATCGAGTATCAAAAATTACCAACTCAGAATTTTCCATAGAGAAGCTAAAATTGACTAAGATCACCAACAAACAAACAAGATGTTAAGGGCATTCTGAAATAGACAATAAAAAGTTCCCAGCACTCCATTGTTCACTAGTTCAGAATCTGACATGCAAGCAACTATCTAATTTTCATAACTTCACAAAAAATATGAAGTTTATGAAAAATATTTTACAGATATAGGAGACAGCAAATGAATCAAGGATTGTAAATGCAAGAACCTGCAGCCATTTATATATCTATGCAAATAATAAGACACTTTTTATAAGCTGATCATAGTACTTTGAACATTGTAAGAAAACCTATGACAATTGCATACTATGGAGGCAAGTGCAACTTTGGGATCCAACATTAGCAGGACATATTACATTAGACATTCTATAAGCAACATTACCATTTCTAAAAGAATGTCATGACAAATTCTCAAGCAATAGTGCCACCTTAAAATTACAAACACATTAACAAGCACAGAAAAACCTTGCGGTTACTTTAGCAAAGTGTCAATAAGATGGAATGCCATCTCTAACAATTATTATGAAGCATGAATAACAAAGCAGTTATGCAGGAATGCATTAATGCAGATAGCTCGCACATCAGAATTATATTTTAGGTTAAATTGAGTGCGCTTTCAAGATTATATGCACCTCCAATTACTTTAGATTCAATGAATACAGGCAAGCCAAAAACTTTGTGCATTAAGGACAGATCAACAATTAATTTCTAATAAACAGTACCAACTGCAATAGTAGAGAAAACCTAAAAAACATGACTTCCTAAAGCAAAAAAAAATTAACACATTGGCAACAATAAATTTATTATAAGGAAAAGAATAGCAAGGTGTTGTTGATTATAATGAAGTTAATCCAAGATATCTTTCATGCCTCCACATTACACAATTGTATCACTAACAGTTCGTGCACCAATCAGAATACATGTAATATTCGCTAACCTTGATGAATCCAATTTCCTTAGCGTTGCTGCGGAAGCACTGTCTGCAGCACATCAGACCATACTTTCTGATTATTGCGTGAGGGTTCCCACAAACCCGGCTGTATAAAGCAAACAATCCATCAAACATATCACAAGCAAACCGACCAAAATAACAAAAGCGCATGATACTACAATACATATACTTATAAAAGTTGCAGAAACAAATTATAACTAAATACTAATTTGTCGAGAAGACATTCATATAACAAACAAGTTGTACAATACACGTTAGAATAGAATCATAGAAACGTCGGCAGTTCAAAGAAATAACAATTATAAACTATCATGTCGAAGATCTACGATAATTCATGGAAGAAAGAACCAAAATATTCGATCATAAGCAGAAAAAAAGGATTGAAACAGATGCAATCTCTTACCAGGCGCGGGATCCAGGGCCGTAGTTCTTAGGATGCGCGTTCCAGATGTTGGAGTGCCCCATCTCCGCCGCTGGTTCGAAGAAGAAGAAGGCCGGAAACGAGAGAGCACACGATCCAGCCAAACAAGCGAAGACGGCTACAAGTAAAGGCTGCGGGGTTTTATATCGCTACGGGAACCCTAATTTTTGGACGCGGACAATTCCACCATCGCATTCCCCCGTCATAGCGGACATCGTCCGATTTCGCCTCTAGCAATATTATCCGTCCGATCCTTTGAGATCCGTACCCATTATTTTTTTCGGATCCGGTTAAATATTGAATCAGGTCGAAGTGGCTCGATGACCCGATATGATGTCGGATGGGCAATGAAGCGGATTCCGTTGGGGATTGCTATCGAATCCATAAAAGGGTTCATCTCCCACACGACGCATCGCATCGTTGCGTAGGCTTACGGCCATGGCGGAAGGCTCGTCGTCAACATCAACAATGGTATGAAATCCTGCTTCTTACTCCTGCTCCTCGTCCTCCTCCTCCACTTCCACCACCTATTCCTGTTAATTGGGTTACGGTCTTGTTACCTCAGAACGAGATGGTGGTCTTCATGGAAGAGGAGGAGCTCTACGGTGGCGAATCCGGCTGGGTCGAAGCGCGAACGTCTTGCGCGCACCTCGCGTCCCTTTGCCCCGACCTCTCCCACATCCCTCTTTCCGACACCCCTTGTTCACGGTTCGCCTCTCCGATCGCCAGAACTCTACTCCCTTTGCTGCAAAGTTAAAATTCATAATTTTGTTGTACGGGAGAACGCTTATTGCGGAATAACGGATGATTCTTTTTTAATTTTTCAATTGAGGAGTGGAGAGATTTTTCAGAAACATTTCATTTTGATGGCGTTGAGTGCCATTGGCCATGCTATGTGTTTGAGTGGAACTTGGAAATTTCGACATTCGAGGTGATATTGGAAACTGCTTTAAACGAACAAGAATAATGAAGTGATAATTTCAGCTTTTACAATTTCTTTCAGAACACGTATGGTTTCCTAATTCTACATTGGTGAAAGGACAATAAATTGGGGGCTCAATATTACTTGCCTAGGCTGTATGATTGAGGTTTAGTTTTCTTAGTAATTTGGTGTTTAATCTAGGTGTACTTAGGATTTCTCTATGCTCTTTCATACCTCTAGTTTCTTGTAATATATATTCAATTCTAGGAAGAATAAATGTCGTTAATTTCGATTCAATGTTTCATTATGGTTTATAATTTTGTAGTCTGCAACTTATTATAATCACTATTCTGTTTGTGAAACAAAAATCCACTTATGTTTCTACTTTTCGGTTTTAGCAATTACCATCAAGATCATATTTGTACTCTAATTGAGAGCACACAATTTCACTTCGATTAAGTGTTGTATTGCCTTCATACTCGCATTTTCTTAATCTGGCTTTTACAAAAATGTCCATTTGCACATTCTTTGTTCACAATTTCAAAATGAAGTGTCAGCATGTAGTTGTTTAATTTGTTCATATTCCATCCTCTTGTTTTTAGTATGAGTCAAATTCTATACTTTCAAATATATTTCCAAAGTATTACCTTCAGGTTTGACCACTTGACCTAAATATGTAATTTCCATAAATATTGAATTTTTGTTCTGCTAGGTAATTGTGGTGGACGCTTAGCTTGAACATTAATATTATTGTTTTTTTTTCTATTTGTTTAATCATTTTGTAGATGTTTCTGTTGGTTGTTTTTGGATGAAAATCATTCTGTAGTTCCAAAACTAACATTGTACTCAAAGTAGACCATATTAATTTCAAGCCTCACAAGTTGAACATCGGCAAGCTCAAGTAGCTTAGCTATTTAGGATTAATCCGTTACTTCATATTGCAGTTTGATTTGTTTATTGACATTGACTTTAATCCCAGGTTTTAAGTATCGGTGTGAGTAGTGGTAAATGAGAGTTAGCATAATATGAGATGGAATACTTGTCATGTGTCACAGAGGTTCTAGTTACTGAAATTTTCAATAAGAAACAATATGAATTAATACTGTTTGATAATATAGGCACATACTCAGATACTCTAACTTATCATGAAACAATATATTGATATATGCGATATTTTACCCTAGCATAAATGCTGTTTTTTCTCCTTGTATTAGGATAAAATGGATAGCATGTGAGTTTTGGTCAACATAAATCGATATTTAGCTGGGGCATAAGGGCTGAGATAAAGTCGTCAAACATAACCAGTGCTATTTATTTGTCTTGTATTTGTGATTCTAATTTCATAAGCATCCATTAAAAACTTGAGGAGAAAAACTCACATAAGAATTCATGTAAATTGCATTATGTCTTTTTTCTGACCACAATAAGTCCTACCTCTTTTCCTTAATACTTTTTGGACTGTATATGTGATTATAATTCTTGGACGATGCACATTCTCTGAATCGGAAATGTGACCTTGACTTGACGATGGTCAGTCATGATTCCTTTAGTTTGGTCTTTGGCTATTTGATTTATGACGTGTGTCATGACTGAATTTTGAATAATTTTCCTTAGCTTTTGATTCATGTTTTGTCTTACCTTTCCTTGAATTTTGGCAAATGTCTGTTGGTTTGGTTTTGTACTGTGAATGCATGACATATGGTGTGGCTGAATTTCTCTTGGCTTTGGTTTTGAACTTGGGCTTGATTTTCAAGGTTTGCTTTTCTTTGATTTCGGAGGATGATTTTAGCCTAGCAACTATTTGAACCTAATGCCCTCAAAAGAAAAAATAATATAATATAATCTTGAGCTGTTAATGAAATTTGTAGATTTTTGTTTTCAACTTTTCACAGTTCTTGAATCGTCTCAATCCGATGTATGAATCTCATGTTATTATCTAAAAAATCACAAGAACCCATACTGCCTTGGTCACAGATTCAAAGTCCCTGCCTTGCTTTTGGTTATTGTTCTTGAGCATGGGTGAAACTCTAAATTTCTTGGGTTTGGTTTTGGTCTAATGGACCAAGTCAAATATCTTCTTCTTAATCCTTCATTGTACGTTGGTTAGACATTGTTGGGTGTTTCGGAGCTGTAAATAGGCCTCTGTTTTCTGTCTTCTCCTTCTCCTTGAACCAAATTGAACTTGGCCTAATATTTTGCACAGTTGCAGCTTTTATTTATCCTCAATCCATATTTTTCCATCATTTTTCTGTTGCGTCTAGATTCTTCGAGATTGCAGGTGCATCACCAAATGTTACATGTTATCTATGTTCAGGTTCAGTGACATGATTTTCTTTTTCTTTTAACATCAGGGAGGGGGGATGTATGTTTTTTGTTGAAAAGTCATCAAGATTGGTTAATTTTGGAATAATATGGAAAATATGTTGCTTAGAAAATCTTCGTTTTTCTTTTTGTGAAGGAAATTTAAGGTGATTCTGCTTGTCAGTGCTTTATTTTAGAAGGAAAGTACATCAGTAAGGAGGTCTCAAGAAAATGATTCATTTTGCTAAAGTGTTGTCATAAAGTTTTCATGACAACAAAGATATCAACTCCATCCACAAACAACTTAATATAGTGGTTTCATATTGTTCACTATGATGGCAACCACTTCTGAACTATTATGAATTTTAAAGATATCTATTGAAACTAATAAAGGAAAGAAGCCTGCTCATCGATTTCTCCTGGAAGTTTGTCCTATGGTAAATGTTGAAACTAGTTCCCTAAGTTTTAAAATAAATAACTTCCAACCAGATCACTGCTTATATTTCAAATGTGTATTGTTTTAAAAATAATCAAAGATTATAACTTTATCTGCTTGGTTTAATCTTTGATTAGAACACTTTTTATGTTTTTCAGATGTGATCATCCTGCAGAAAATTGGATGTGCTTGAGCTGTAAAGATGTGTTCTGTAGTCGATTTATCAACAAACACATGCTTTCTCATCGTGAAGAAACTGGTCATTGTCTGGCTCTCAGTTTCAGGTACAAAGAGTTAAAAGTTTTCTTTGATGTAAAGTTGAGTTCACTGTTTTTATTTTCTTTTTTGGAATTCTGGCAGCGATCTATCAGTCTGGTGTTTTGCTTGTGATGCATATCTAGATGTGCAGAGGATTTTGCAGTTGAGACCTGTTTATGAAGTTGCCCATCTCTTAAAATTTGGACAGCGGCCATCTTTCATAGCAGTTGAGAATGTGCCAAATAATACCCTGAGCGAGGGTTCCTCAAAATCTTAATCTTAGTTTGGTGTAACTAACTGACAATCATCATGTTCTAGTCATGTAGACGGCTAGCTTACTATGCAGTTACTATTGATACTTGCTATATGTCAAACTGACCAATGTGATTGCTTTTTACATATTCGCGTAGTGTTAGTATTCCTAAACCAGACCCCTGGTCCTGCAAGGCAGGTACTCTTTTGCTTGGTTTTTCTTTTCACGTGTCTTTTATTTCTGAAGGCTAGAGGACCTATTCTCGTCAAATATTGATGCAAATATCCTCATGGGCCTAGTTTGGCAACCCGAATCAGGTTTCGATTTTGGTCTGATTCCGATGGATTCCAACAAACGATGTGATATTTGTCAGAATCTAAGTGAAAATCTTATATCCAGTAAATTTTTGCTTGTAGCAAGAATTTGTTGGTTTCAACGTTGCGTTTTTTTTTTCTTGACGAGACTGGTGATATCATATTTTCTCTCTTTTTCTATACTCTTTTTTTTCTTTGATGCATTAAATTTAGTTTTCTCCACTATTTTTTTTTCTTTTGACATTTAATTTAATTTTTATCTTTTATAGCTTAAGTACATTTAATTTGGATTAATAAATTCTAATGATTTTTTATTTAAGTTTAATATATTATTAATTTTCTATATTTTATTTTTAAATTATTTTTATTTAAGTTTAACATAATATATTTTTAGACAAGGAGCTTACCATAATATTTTATTATATTATATATAAATTAATTATCTTTTTTATTTTAATACGTGTTTATTTTTTAGTTTAAGATTGACAAAATATTTATTATATTAACTTTTAATTTATATTTTAACTATAATTTTCAATCTTAAAATTTATTTATTTTTATTTTCTCTCTCCTAAGGTAGCACATGTTTACTTTTTTAGTTTAAACATAATATTTATGATATTAACTTTTAATTTAGATTAACTTTAATTTTCAATCTTAAAACTTGGCTTTCTTTTTTTTTTTTATCTTCTCTCTCCTAAGCTCATGCTTTCTTTTATTTATTTTTTATCTTTTAATTATATTTCAACACCAACATTTAATTATTAACATTTAAATTTTAATATTATGTGAATTTAATAATATAATTCTAAATTAAAATTTTATTTATGTTTTAAAAATATTTAGTTACAGTATATATAAAATTAAGTTTATATATTACTAATATTTTTAAGATAACTTTTCTACGATAACAAATATTTTTGCCATTTTTATTTATTTTTAATTTATTTATTATGAAAAATATTTTTTTTTTGTAATTCTTGTCGGTTCATCTAAATGTTCGTGGAACTTAACATCTTTAGTTCATTCAAACACAATTATAATTAATCTATCAAATTAACTATGCATTGAAAATTTGAGAAAAAATAAGTTCCCATTTTTAAATGCATCCTTGGAGAAATAGGTAGTTCATTTTGGTTCTCATGGGTCTAGTTTGGCAATTAGAACATGGTCAGAACTTGTCTATCGAGTTTTGTCAAATGATTAACGTTCGGTCTGGAGTCCAGAACTTCGATTCACATGACCTGATCATCAAATTCCTGCTTGTAGTACGAACTTGGTGATTCACATTTTACCACCTTATTTTTTCTTATTTTTTTTTGCATTTTTTTACGTGACAACTTTATTTTTTAAATTACTTACCTTTTTTTCTCTCATCTTTCTACTTTTTCCATTTATATTTTAACTTTACTTTAAATTTAAATTATTAAATTTAATCTTAATTATTTAAATTTAATACTATATTAACTCGATAATAAAATTATATTTAGTTTAATTTAAATTATATTTTGTATTTACCTTTTAATTTATATTATTTATGTTTATTTTAAATGTTAAACTTTGATTTTATATCAACTCAACAATATAATTGTATTTTATTTAATTTAACTTTAACAAAGTGTATATAATATTTACCTTTAAATTTAAATTATTAATGTTTAATTTTAAATGATAAATTTTAATTTTATACTAATCAATAATATAACTCCAAAATTATTTTTAGTTTAAGTTTTCAAAATAAGATTTAAGCGTAATGAAAATATTTTTAGTTTAAGTTTAATTACATTTATTTTTTTGTTTAAGCGTAATGAAATATTCTATAAATTATCTAAAAGATAAAATTTATATTATTTATTAATATTTTTGAAAATATTTTTTTATGTTTCAAACTAATTTTATTATTTTTATTTATAGTTAATTTATTCATCCAAATAATTAATTCAATTTTTTCGATTGTTCATCCAAATAATCATAAAATTTTTAATTCATCCAAACATAATTAAAATTAATCTATCAAATTAAATTATTTATTAAAATTCGTAGAATTTTCAATTCTACTTGTCAAATTAGGTCACGAAGAAATTCTTTAGTTGCACAATCAACTCATCTGCCTGCTAACTTAACCCGAGTTATCCTGGATGATGCATCGTTGGTTAAATTCTATTGAGAAGGCATTTAACTTTATCCAATCCGATTGCAATATGCTAATAAGTTATGTTTGGCGGCAGACACACAGAGCTAAAAGGAGATTCCCTGTCTGTCTGTCTGTGCTGCTGCATATACAATCACAATGTTTAAAGTGCCCTACTAGGCATGTGGCGATCAAGCTGCATAAAGAAGTTAGTCGGGAAAAAAAATGTTGATAAGCATGGTTCGAATTTTCATATCGAAAGCAGCTTTTCCCTTGTCTCCGATGTTGCCGTGTGTCCTGTATGGCTCCATTTTGTTACATAATCATGTCATGCATCTTGTATTTATGACGACCAGTAGAAGTTTATCCCTTCCACGAATCGAGCATCGAGGAGACCCTCTTTTACCGCTCATTTTTTATGACTTTATCTTTATTAAAGTGTTAATTTTGTTTGCTTTTCAGAAGCAGTTAAAAGTATTAGTTATATCATGGTGTCGTCTCCTTGTCTCGTCCTCTATTTCCTTCCTCTTTTTTTTCCCTTGATTGATCAGTGTTTGTTTTTGGCTTGTCCTTCAACTCACCCACAATGCAACGTAGGAGTTGTAACTTTTTTTTTTTTTTTTGGGTACCCCTGAGGGGCCCCCGGTGTCCAGGACTACTAGCACCTGACTAATCCGGAGTCGAGGTGAAAGAGCAGAAGTGGTATTCCTCTGGCCAAATTGGCGACTCCGGGGCTCGAACTCGGGGCTACTAGCTCCCGGTCCCTCAACCCGGGACACACCCCTGCTAACCAGGTGTGCCAACCAAACTTGGTTTAGGAGTTGTAACTTGTAAGACGGCAACTGGGCTCATCTTTCCAAATAGTTCCATAACCAAGATTTATCTTCTGTTTTAGTTGCAACAGCATGGAGTAAGTTGTCTAGCAGAACAATGGCGATTTGAACGTGTTTCTACATCGACACGAAGAAACACTGTTAGAAAGGGACCATCTTTGCGAGAATTTCTCATTTAAGACACCAATTGACTCTCTTCATTTGGTCAAGAACAATTAAATAGCTTCTCTCCTGCTCATAGCACATTCATTAACTACTCGATATAAATGTCATTTATTTGTCATCGTATGGTCTCCATCCGAGTACAAGCCACAGCCGATCGTTCAAGTCTTAATCACACCACGCATAATTGGCCTCTATAATTTATCTGCCTTTAGGTTCTGATAGCTGCTTCCGTGTCCAGATCAACCTTTTACTCAAACATCTACTTGAATCAAAACAAATGCCTTCACCTAACGCTAAACCATAACATAATCAACCAAGAGGAGCGTCCCTTGCTGAAAACGATGCACAAACCACCTTTGAACGTGCTTCACATTCGATTATTGAGTTTTCTTTTTCTTTCTCAACTAATTCCGAATGCAGATATTTCAATTACAATTATTGCTTACTTGCCACATGCTCCGGAGTACCAAGCCCCAGTTAGAACGTGACAAGTTCCACAGAGCACCAAGTTACAAGCCCCATTAGAAAAAGACCACTGAGATGGTGGATCAAAACAATAGGCACACGACAAGAGAAGGAGATATATGTCCTCTTAGAATATTCCCCTGTGTGTGCAGAATACAAATTGTGCAGATCCAAGTTTTGACGAGATACAAATTGTCCAACATGGCCTCCACCACCCACCACCACTGAATTCGAGGGAACGCGACAACCGTCGCATTTGGTTCCGATGCCATTTATGATATAAAAACGCTCGTTACTTCAATTGTGGGTCTCCACTTATCATCACTTCCATCCATAAGTTTTTTTTTTCCTCGCTAAGTTCATTTTATGTAAACTCTACAAACATAAATATGTTCATTTGAAAAAAAAATCGAATCATGCATCTCTGCCAAAAATGGTCCTATGATTGTAGGTGGTAGTTTAGTTATCCAAATTATAATACTACATGCTGAAGGATATTACATTATTACCAATATATAATTAAAGAGAATTATTTTTACAACCTGGAAAATTTAAAATTTTCATTTAATTTCGTGAACCAACTATTACAAATATATAAATATATAAAATATTCTTTCAACATATTTATATTTTTAAATTATTAATAGCACATCTAGTTTAATAAAATTGTCGGAATTAGTTGATCAATTATATATGAAAATTGATTCACTGAGTTAAAATTTTGATTGTACTTATTTTTTTTTAGGTTGACATCCCAATTTCTAAAATTTACCCCAATAATCTTTGCACGCTGAAAAATGGAAGGCAAACAATCAAAATATATCGAACTAAAGAAGCAGGTGACAGGACTTCCAACGAGACCCTCTAAATGTTTGGTATTTACATAACAGCCATCTACATCTCAAGTGAACTGGAAAACCAAGCGACATCAGAAGAACGAGCTCGCACAGACGCTTCACACGAGCGAGAGAAGTGGTGGTCGCTAGAAGCTTCGGCACAGGTGGAACGAGGAGGCCTTCACCCGGGCCCACTCCAGCACTTCCCACACGTGCGCGCCCGCGCGGCTCCCTGCTCCCCTCCTCCTCCTCGTCGCTGCCGCCGATGCCGACGTCACCGGCAAGTAGTCGCCGTAGGCCGACCCTCCGATCCGGCGAGAAGAGGACGCGTTCATGTCCATGAGCAGCTCCCACATCACGTGCACGTCCTCGTACTCGCACGTGCTCACCTCCTGCCTCAGCCTCCTGAGACCTGCGCGCGCGACATGGAAGGAAGAAGAAATCAGACTGGAGAGGAGAGAGAAAGCCCCCCGGCGCCTTTGGAGGCCTTCCGAGGCCGTTTCCTTTCCCTTTTAAGAGCTCCCCGCCTTCGTCCACTGGCTAAGCCCGTACGCCACCCGTCATGCGCGCTTTCGCTGACCGTACACGTGGGCTGCGGAATCTGCCGTGCTGAAGTGGATGGTGTTTGATGTCGCCGCGTGGTAGGTATTGTTGGATCGGACCGTTGAGAGATTCGAGGTGGTAAGCTAAAACCTATAACTGGCTGTGGCCGGTGGCGGGTCAACTAAAAGTGTGTTTATAGTGGCTTTCGACGTGGGGCCCGCTTCACGTTCGGTTCCTTTTCTTTTAATATTCGATTAATTTAATTGCTTTTATTAATTAACTTTTTTATTTTGTTGACTGGGAAAGAAGAGTGGACCTCCGTGACGACGTCTTTCAGTAGTGGGCCATAATTAGGAAAAGAAGATGGGCTAAACCCAACAAACCCCCTAACACACACAACATCCGCTACTTCACTGGAACTACTACTAATAATAATAATAATAAATTATTTTAAATAGTAGAAGTATTTATTAGTAATTTATTAATGAGTTGATTTTAAGACGTATAGCCGTTTCGAATTCGAAATTTGACAAATATACTATTTGAAAATAAACTCTTACCTAAATCATATTGATTAGATATTAGTAACAGTACAGTAAAGAAATCTACTATTTTTAAATGGTCCGATTTTTTTTTGGGATTGGAAATGATGCAATCGAGCCAATACAAATAATATACGAAGAGACAAATTGGATGCTTAAATTTGTGCGCAATTGTTTCGCCATTACGCTTTTTTTTATTAATGAATATTTTCATGGGCGGACTCACATATACACCGGAGAGGGTCACAGTCCCCTAACTTTTTGGCATATAAAGTGTATATATACTTATATACTAGTAGTTTTAGTCAATAAATAAATTAAATACTAGCAAATGATCACAATTAGCTAATTGGCATAGTGGATATGTGATTTTAACAAGTATTTAGAGGTTTAGGGTCCAAATTCAAATTCCTCACATATTTTTTTTAATTTATTGTCATTTTTTACCCTCCCTAACATTTTGGTCCCCCTATTTTTTTTTTCTGGGTCTACCCCTAAATATTTTAGATTTAATATTGACCAATCAAAATGGCGAGTCCACGAGTAAGTAGATCATCCTTAGCCGACCTTATGTCATAATTTAATTCATATCATATTTTCATGTCTTATTCTTTTCGATGATTCTTTTTTTTTTCATTTCTTATTCTTGAAAATGTTCAACTATCACTAATTTTATAGTTGAGAAAATCTACCAAAATCAGCATTTTTATTCTTGACGGTGAAACTTCTCAAATTCAAATGCAAGATGAAATAAAAATTCCGACTTGTGAGGAATTTTATTTATCCTTTATTTCGAGCAAAATCGATAATGACTCTTCAACGGTTAAACCTACTGACAATAGTGATTTCACATAATGATTAAGTTTTGGACGGTCACCTGTTAAATTTAATATATTCAAGTTTATGACACGACATCAAAATTAGATTACGCGAGAATTTAGGATCCTTTTGACGGGGAAGTTGGAATTTGGTCATTCATGGAAACCTGCGGACGATTTTAGCAACATTAACCTGCACACTCTTCACTCTTAAATGTGACATTTAGCTATCATCCACCAAGAATTCGGACCGCCATTTATTTCTTTTAGTTCAACGAAACAAAGATTTCAAATCGAAGTGACGTGGAGCACGTCCTTATACCAGAACTCCATCTCCAACTTGACATCAAATTGATTAGTTATCATAAATAAAATATATTTTAAAAGTTTGATCCTTAAACCATCAAAAATGAATAATCTAATGAGTAGACTTCCCAACCTCTTTTGCAAGTCGCATGTCTATTCTTTTATGTTTTTTAGGAATTCAGAATATATTTTAATCTTTTAATACAATAAATTTTAAAAGTAATATTTTAATCCTTTAATATAATAAATTTTAAAATTGACGAAAATATATGAATTATTAAATTTATTATTGATTATATATTGAAAAACTAAGACGTGCTTTGTGTTTGAGATATATTAAATTCTTATTTATATTGTCAATTTCTAGTAGGACAAGTCTAAATAGGAATATGAAGGTGCATTCTAACTTATGGTATAACACCTCAAATTATTATTATGCCACGTGCTAAAATGTCTCTTAACATTTAACGAGTTGATTGAACAAGGGGTGGCAATTCACCCCGAGGGGCGGGGATGCCCGCGGGGATTCCCCGGCCGGGGTTTGACCTCAGAGTTTTTTCTTCTCGTAGGGGCGGGGTCGATTGAAAATTTTGCCTGAGAGTTTTCCAGGGTCCGGGTTGGGAATCGATGTCCCCGCTCCGCGGCAATCCCCGTCTCGAATAATATATGTTATATTTACTTTTTTTGTCTATGTATATCTTATTTCACAACTTAATATTTATTTATGTATTGATCCATGTAGTTATACAATGATGAAACAAATTTTATACGACGTTACACTATATTGAATTATCATAACTCAAATTAAAAATTAAAAGTAATTTTAAATAGCATCATTTTATTGCTATAATATTTAGCAAAAAAAAAAGATCGGAGATTCGGATCTCCGCGGAAAATTCGGGGACATGTCGGGGATGGGGATCATGAACTAATTTGTCCCCGTCTCGGGGATCGAGGACGGGGGCAGGGAACGGGGGCAAGTGGCGGGACGGGGATGGGGTGGATACTCCCCGCCCCCGCCCCGCTCGGGTGTCACCCCTAGATTGACCACATGAAAGATACATTATGCGAAAATTAATAATTTTAAGATAAAAATTTATTAAATTAGTCTAGACAAATAAAATACTCTCTTATATTATTACAAAATGAAGAGACGTGTTTAACAAGAGCTCAATAACTTTATTGAAAAATCTACACTCATATCATGTGCAAGTCACTAGGTCACGAACATATGCATCATCGGTGTGATAATATATGGGTAGGAATGTTCACGGGCCGGGTCCCAATCCCAAATTTGACCCAACCTGAATGAATTTATTCAGGTTGGGTTATGATGGATTGATGATAAATTAGTCATCGAATCTTATCCGGCCCGATTTTAGTTTGATTAGATTGGATCGAACCAGACCATTGGTTTACTCAATTAATTTTTTTCATATAATTTAATTTATTTTTTATAATATTTAACATTAATTATATTTGTAAAAAAGAAAGAAAATATTTTTTCAAAAGTTTATAATACTTTTAAAGAATATAAAGTATAATTTTTTAATATATCTAAATTTTAAAGTAATATATTTTTTTATCAAGAATAAATTGGTTCAAGTTTAGTAAAAATATATAAATGTTCGGGTTAGGTTGTTCGGGTTAGAAAAAATTAAATTCGTACCCGACCCATTGGTGATCGAATTATGATATGATCGATTCGGGTCCGACCCGATCCGATTGAGATTGGATCGGTTCAAATCATCGGGTTCATCGAGTGGATCCGACCTGGTGAACACCCTACCTATCAGTGGTGCTCATCGCTTGCAAAATCAAAAGAGGAAAAATAAATTTTTTCATGAGCGATGAAGTTCAACATGTGAATGAAATAATAAGAAATATCATATTTAAAAATATAATTAATATAAAATTATAATCCATCAAATCTAATTTTATTTTCTTTACCCTATCTAATGGATTTACTTTCTTCTTTATATCCAATAATTTTCAATTACAATAACATTAATTGCATCATGCTTGCCATGCTTAATATGTTCTTGATTGGGCAATCAATTTCTCATAATAACATGATATTTATTATTTAATATGTTCTAGCCATTTCAATATTTTACATAGGACAAATTTGTTCTTTTCTGTTTATTTTGTCTTAAGTTATTCAATCACTATAATAAATGATGAACATGATATTTATTAATTCAATATGTTCTAGCCATTTCAATATTTTACATAGGATAAATTCGTTCTTTTCTATCTATTTTGTAATGTTGTCAGAACCGAACCGGACGTCAATCTGGAAAAGCTTCCGGGTCAGGTCGGACTGGTTAAACCGGTTAAATCGGATGGTCGAACCGAATACTATTAAAAATATTAAATTAAAATATAGTTTAGAATTTAAACAAAGAATCACAAATAATATGATTAAATATGAAAAAATAAATTTACTTTTAAATCATATTATTTATAATCAATTAAAATTTTATTTGATATAAAATATATTAATAAAATATATCTTAAATAATTATTTTTTCAAATACAAATGTTAACTAAATAATTTATTTATAATTAAAAAGAAAAAGAAAAAAAATCAAATTAAGTTTAAAAGGCCTATTTTCATAGCCCAAATACTTTCAAAGCCCACTTCCCTATTTTTTTCTAAAGCCCACTACCCCAAACTCAAACCCAGATTTTTCTTTTTTTTCTAATATGCAATTGAACTGGCCGGTTCACTAAATAACCGGTTCGAGCGGTCCGATCTCTACTTTTATGGTTTTTGACCGGTTTTGATTGGTTCCATCCGGCCCAATGAATTATCCGGTTTTTCTATTGACCCAGGACCAGACTAGGGCCCGGTCGACGGTCGAACCGACCGGTCCGGTCCGGTTCAAACAACAATGCTATTTTGTCTTAAGTTATTCAATCACTATAATAAATGATGACCATTTATCAATGCATAGATGATTCAAATTTGTTCCCTATTACCAAAATGACTAGCTATATCATCAATAGTTCTAGAAGAAACTCAATAATCACTGATTAAATTTAATAGTCATAGTAGAAACTCAATAGCTCACGAATAAACTCAATAAGGATAAATGACCATTCTCCGTATGCGTAATTTCAAACACAATTATCAATATTTCCTTTTAAATCTTATTACTAGTTGGTATAGATTTATCGCATGTCTATAACTAAACTAACACCGTACATCAATCATGATTCAATTAATAAGTACAATCAAACATGTCCAAATCAATAAATTGACACCTTACCCGAGGAACGCGGCCCACATTTTTTGGCACAACACGATCCATTATTCTGATTGTCGCACGTGTGCTCTCATTATCATCACACAACCCACGTCAGACTCACACATGATCCATTTCTTGGGAGTTGGTCCATGTCATTTTTTGCTCCGACGTCATTGAGGAACACAACCCTCATCAAGTGGCGACTCTGTCCTTTTTCCAAGTTCAATATTCTTTGAGGGATGGGATTGCGTCCAGTGATCGCACAAGCAAACACGATCTGTGTCATAAGTGACATGGGCCGTGTGTTTTTCTCTAGGTTGTTGATGATGCCCACCTATTTTCGTCTCCATCCCATTACGATTAAGGGAGATTATCATTAATAATTAATTGCTACAATTAAATTCCGATGCAAAAGCCATAACAATCATTGTTCATCAATTAAATCCTTTATCATATCATATACATATAATTTGTCCTGGAATTGATCCTCCTACTTACATAGCTTATTATCATTAATTTATCTTCGTCTTCTTTATCCTTGTTCGTTCTCTTTGTTTCTCCCCCCATGATATGTCCTTCACCTCTTCCTAAGGTTGCTATTGATGCTCGTTCTCTTCTCATGATGCAATTCCCAACATGAAAATGAGAAGGAAGAATGAAGATGCTGCCTTACCTTTAATTCTCAAGAAGAGAGAGGGAGAGAAAGAGAGATGGAGAGTGAGGGATAAAAGCCTTCCTAACGGCTGGAGGGGAGTAAATAATGACTTTAGAGAGAAATAATTCCGGGCTCGAGGGTTATACAGAGGGCTCTAGGTTTCGGATAAGTTTTAAAATAAATTTAACTTCAAAATCATAATTAAATCTATGAGCATTCTGTCACATCGGTGCGACACCATCCATCTTCCATTCGAACACGATATGTTTTCGTCTGGTGGTCTACCCAGTCATATCCTATATCCAACACGAATAATGTCAATCTTGAACATAGTCCGTGTTGAATATTTTATTTACCATTTCACCTTATTTCTCAGACCTGTCGCAACATGGTATGCGTTTAAATTGAACATCATCTGTGTTTGGTCTTTTATTAATAAAATTTATTTTTTGAAATTTTTGGCCGTTACACATGGACTACGGCCCCCCACAACTCGACATCTGGTTGTTAGGTCTAGACTCGATCGAGCAAGCACTCGCTCAAAATAGAGGTAGTATAAGTTGGATGATCTAGATTGATAGGATGCAAGTGTGATTGGTCGAATGCATTAATCACAGTCACATATCTGACAATGATAAAGGTAAAATGAGTTCGTTGCATACAGTGGAAATAAAGGAATAACTATAAGATGTCCATTATGATGTGATATGGATGTAGTTCATGTAACATTCTCATTGTTATCATAAGACAATGATAGTAAAATAAATACTATTGTTTTCATTAATTACAAGGTCAGAAAATTATTACTATTTTTTCATTAATTACGTACAAGTTTTCTTTCCCTTATCGCGTTCCAAACCCATTTACCTTTTTTTTGGTATCTTCATATCCATAATTTTGATAATATATTCATTGATTATATGATTAAAGAAATTGAATTTCGATTCGATATAAGAGATTATGAGTTTGAACCTTTGAAGCGTCACAATAAGAGGAATAACTCAATTCACTCTACCGAAAAACTTGAGAAAAATAAAAAAGATAAATGTGTACTTTTTCTGCACATTTTCTAGCTATATAAATCACTAATGAAATGAAAAATAATGGGATCTTAAATTTATATTTTTCTCAGAGTCAATCTAAAATCAGTCACGGACAAAGAAAGTCTATAGAACGCCGATTCTAATTTAAACTCAAACGTCGTAGCTACCGTGACTTTCATTTTATTTTTTCCATATAAACAAATGAAATTGCAAGTCAAAATATATCTGTTTGACATTAATAAACTTTTTTAATATAACGAAATACCTAATGTGGGATAAATGAAATAAACTTTGTATTATTATTATTATTATCATATTAATCAAGTGTCGATAAAAACATAATTATATAGCAATTTTACATAATATACTATTTTCTATATCTATATATGGGGCTGAGTTATTCAACCGGGTTCCTATCCAATTTGACACGGGCTTCGGGCCCGAATGTTACCGCTTATTTTTCCTTTTTCAGGTTGGACTCTCGGCATGCGTTCACCAATTTATGGACCTTCGAAAAGAATTAGGATTGTTGTTTTTTTTACGGTCACGGTCTGAAACTCATCGATAATTTAGAATTATTAACACTTGACTAATTTGATATTCGAACGTGAGCGGCAAAAGTAAATCTTAGTCAAAGTGGCGACTTCGAAGCTCGAATTCGGAGCTACTAGCTCCCTTGTCTCTCAATCCGGAACACAAATCCGTTATCTGTGTCAACCATCCTTAGTTAATTAGGATTGTTGTTAAAATAATAGTTCATATGCTTAATAAAGCAACTGAAATCACATTAGATGACAGATAATAATTATTAGCACATTTTTAAGAGCTAAACACACCATAATAATTCCCATCAAACTATTTTTAAGCTACAATGAAACAAAACATTTTATTCTCATAATCTCATAGACAAGAGACAAGAAGATCCTTTGCTGTATTTTCTTTCCAGCAAACACAGAAGAAGAAGCCTATGTCAACATTGTTGGATTAACCAGTTAATTGAAGACGGCGCAATCTCGCCGGATGTTGCCCTGCTTGGAGCCGGCGGTCTTGACGCCGACGCGGCCGAGCTTGGTGATAGCGGCGACGAAGGCGTCGTTGAAGGCCTTGGAGCTCTGCGCCCAGGAGTCGACGAGGGGCCGCGAGCGGGCGTCGGTGAAGAGGACCTGGTCGGAGGTGAAGAGTCCCTTCCCGGCCTGCAGGTTCTTGTAGTATTGGTTGTCGAAGGCGCGAGGGGTCACGGGGTCCATGTTCACCGCGATGCGCGGGTCAACGTTCTTTGGGCACATTCCCTGCAGCTCGGCCGCGTAGTTCCGGTCCATTGTCGGGTCGACCGGGTTCCCCGGCTTGAAGTTGTAGATGCGGTTCGAGAACCGGTTGCAATGAGAGAATCCCACCGTGTGAGCACCTGCATTCATCAAAACACAACTTTACTTAATTTATGTACAATGACATATATGATGATGTAGACTACTTTTATAATTAATAGATGTATTGTTTGAAATAATATGAATTAACTTAAATAAAGTTTCTAATACGGCAACAAAAAAAATTATGATAACTAATTGCATTAGTGTGATGGTATATATAGCTTAATAGCTGCTTTTGGACCACTCTTTGACATGGATGAAAAAGGATGTATATGCATGCATTTACGTGTCAAAGTTGTCTTCTGCCACATTCGAGGCTTTTGAGATCAATGTGCTCAAGGGTTACATGAAGAATGTCCATTCCGCAACCGGACACGCATGCTAGCCAAACTTTAGCACCACGGGCTGGATCAACAGTTAGTATGAGGTCCACATCACCACATGTTCCTCTTGATAAGGTTGGCAAGTTCATTAGCATCGTTAGTGTTAACTTAGTTAGCATCTTAACTAATGCAATTAGAGATTTAAAAACATTGAAGTTAAATTTCTTCCGAGGATAATGTTTTTAAAGTTCAATCACTTCTCAATTATCGAAGTCGTTACCTAATTCATGGTTCACAAATAATTGATGCCCGCATGTTCTTCTCTACTGAGATATAGATAACCTTTAGCAGTTGTTAGCATGTGAATACTGAATAGTAAGAGCGAAAGCCCGGAACAGGAAAGCTCGAGATGTAGGTCCACGAAAACGACTGTGCAACTTTTATTCTATTCGCCAATCCATGATTGCATAGCAATCAAAGCATTCTGATCAGATTTCTCTCTCTCTCTCTCTCTCTATATATATATATAAATATATATATATATATATATATATATATATCTATATAATGTATATGTATTTTGTATGGAAAACTTTAATTTCTCAACTAATGGTGAAGAAAGTTATAAAAAAAAACTANATATATATATATATATATATATATCTATATAATGTATATGTATTTTGTATGGAAAACTTTAATTTCTCAACTAATGGTGAAGAAAGTTATAAAAAAAAACTAAGTTTATGAGTTGCAATGTGCATCTGAATATATATAGTTGTTTTTACTTGGTCTTGATCTGGCAGTTTGGTATTGGAATATGTACCTGAGAGGGCGATCATATCGGACTGAGAGAGACCATTTGCTGCAAACAAAGAGGTGAGCTGGTCCAGGTTGAAGCCTGGCTGTGGCAGCCTCCCATTAACACTCGAGGCAGTGGAGCTCAGACCATCCAGTCTTCCCAACTCCACAGCGTACGAAGGGCCACCAACCTAACTCAGATGCACGTCCAAGTTTATGTAACGTAACATGCATCAGAAAAAGCTTATCTACCAATCATGCAACAGCAGCATGAAAACATGAGTCAGCAACTGTGTGTGTGTGTGTGCATGTTTGCAGAAAATTGCAGTGCTTGTCCAAATGTACCTATTCTTGGGGCACAGAAATTAAGCATATACATACCAATGCTATGACATCTCTTGTAGCCATTGCGAGGATATCTGCACACGACACCTTATTCCGGCACTGGGGCACTGCATCCACGGCGGCCTTCGCCTTGATCACGGTATCAAACCCATCCCCGGCCAACGACAGGTTGTCCGGGTGGTCCTTCTCGGCCGTGTTGTTCCCCGTCGACGCCACAATGACTGAAGCATCGCATCCCTGCATGCAGCCAACGACCATTAATTATTTGATCGAAACACTTGTTTCAGTACTGGTTGATCGACACAATACGAACTTGGAGTCATACCTGTACAAAGCAGTCATGAAAGAACAGGCGGAGTGTCGCCGGGACGGTGACGAACGTCTTCTTGAACTTGGCCGTGACGGCGCTGCGCACGATGCTCTCCACGTTGGGGCAGGTGTTGGCGTAGTAGTTGCGACGCAGCTGCGCATTGCCAAGTTGGATGACTTGGCAGAAGACCAATGTTACTGCTAACAAAACTAGTCTAAGATTCGCCATGACTTCAAGGCTAAATTAAGGGAACACTTAGTTTAACAAAGATATAAGAGGGAAGGGGGCAGGGAGTGGTCTATATAAGCAGGAGGTTTGGCCTGTCTAATGGAACATGCATGTCTCTTCAAATGCTGCACTACTCCATCAACTTTGTTGGAGAAAGCTTCTATATAACGATGAACAATCTATAATTGAGGGAGATGAGAAAAAAAAAACGAGGAGAGGAGATAAGGAGGGGAGGTTAGGAGCATCACAAGTCAATGAAATGTGGTGGGTCGACAGTAGTCTAATGTAGTTGGTGGCAGTGTTGTGGGGTTTGTGTTTGGCGTAGGGGACTGCTTCTTTGTATTCTTGCCACACTGCTTTAATTAGTATATGGTGTGATCTTGGGTGATCACATATTTTTTGGTGATTTGAGTGTTGAAATTTTCTAACTTAAAGCTTATGTTGATCTTCTATATGTAGGGGAGAGAGAGAGAGAGAGAGAGAGAGAGAGAG
>LTAE01005762.1:11767-27467 GCA_001647135.1 Pontederia paniculata | reverse complement strand
TCTCCTGTTTAGCCCATTACTTCGGTCGTCCTCCTTTATCTTTGGTCGACCAATCTAACTCTGATCCCTCTTCACATGTAATCTTCTCCAATATTGATCGACCACTTCATATGCTTAGGACGACCTCTGTACACATAGAGTTCCTCTTATATGTATCTTGTGTACTTAGGTCGTCCATTCCTTTAGCTTCGCTCGACCTTTCATATTCTGAACTTGAATATCCTATTTCAGAAATCAGCTCAAAAAGTTCATCAGTACAAACTAAGTTCCTTTACAAATTTGTGATCATGAAAACAATCTCGGGATCCTAGATTCAACATTCTATTTGAGTAGAGAGTTTATCCAACTTGGCGTGGTTGGTGGTAACACTTTGTCCTTTGAATCTCTTTCTATTAACTCAATCTTTAGGCCACTTTCGATGGATTGATGACTCTTTCAACTAGCTGGTTGGCTTCGTCTGTATTTTGGGACATGAATCTACTTCCAACTGCTGAGTCGAGGGTAGACTTACTCTCAAGAGTAAGCCCATCGTAGAAGGTTTGGACCGTCATCCATTTTGTGGAACCCATGGTGAGGGCATTGCTTTAGTAGTTTCTTGAACCTCTCCTAGCCTTCGTAGAGTGAATCGTTATGCCATTGGATGAATGAGGTGATTTGGTTCCTCATTTGCACGATCTTTCCTGGAGGATAGAATCTTGTCATAAAGGTTGAGATGAGCTCTTTTCATGTCTTGACTGCATCCTCCTCCAATGAACGCAGCCAATCCTTGGTTCTATCCCAAAGAGAAAATGGGAATAGGCGAAGTCTGACAGCGTCGTCGTGAGTCCATCGCATTTGAAGGTGCCGCATATCTCAATGAAGTTGATTAATTGTTGGTTAGGATCTTCATGGGCAATCCCTCCGGAGTGGTTCTGACCTAGGTAATCAAATATAGTTTGGTTCAATTGGAACTTGTTGGCGTTCACCTCTGGTGTTGTTATACCGGAGCTTAGACCTACAGTTTTAGGTGTGAGAAATTCTTCAAGCGCTCGGGCTGCATCATGGTTAACCGCAACAGGTGGTATAACCTGATTGCCCTGGCCTCCATCGAGGATTAGGTCGGGCCATCCCGATGATGTTTTCCAAAGCTCGAGCTTGGAGTCTACGGATTCTCATCTCTCGCCTTCTTCTCCTGAAGTTTCTTTCTAAAAAAATCTCGGGATCAAACTCAAGAGTCACTTCTTCTTCGAAATTGGAACTACGCATGCACCTCTCAAGCAAACGTTAGGGTTATTAGGAAAGGGTTAAGTGAAAAATAAAACAAAAGAAAAGAAAAATAAAAGGATAAAATTATAAACAAGGCTTAAAATCAGATTAGCAGGGTTAGAGGCACGAAAAATCAAAAGTTGTCCCCGGCAACGGTGCCAAAATTTGATGCAAAGTGTGGGTTAAGATAGAAAATGACCTTGAGCTTGAAATATGGATTGGGTGTGAAAATAGTATCAAGTTCAATAAAATCAACTTCACTTCAAATCTCAAAATTTATAAAACCTTGCACACTCCTCTTACCGCAAGTGTATGGCAATCATAGAGTACTTAAGGTATTGATCCACAAAGAAAACCTTGATTTCATACTTATGCTCCTACTTTTCCTCGAGCAAGCCCTGATCGAGGCTTGCTATCGAAGGAAGCCTGATCCCAAAAAGGTTGAGGAATAATGGATTGAAACTAAAATGAGTTTTTTGGAATTAAAAGATGAAATGTAGAAATTAAAAAGAGATAACCCTAATTATGGGAGGATATCAGAACCTCGGGTTCACCTCTGAATCCAATCTAATTGCTTTTTGATGTGAAAACCTAAAAAGTAGCCAAGGCCCTTGAACCACGGGTCAAGGCTATCATGCTCTCGCAGTTACCGCTCTACCTTCACCTTCCCTCTCTCGCGATGAAGGCTCGGGGCTTGACCAAGCACAATATGACCATAGTTTCTCTCTCTTTAAGAGGAGAGCTAACCATCTTGATTCCCGATAAAAGATTTGAGTCTTGGTGCTTAAGTTCTAGAGGGGTACCGCTTCTCAGCAAGCACTAACCTCCTTTTCTAAGGGGATCTAAGGAATCAGTTAGAGTATTCCCTTAAGTCATAGTATAACCCTGCTCTCGCGGCGGTCACCTAATCAGCAAGCCCCACTTTCGTGGCTTATGCTCGAGGGCCAACTAAGAGATTACTTCCCTAAGTTAATAGCAAGCCTTCTCGGGATCAAGGTCACAAATATAACTTGGTTCCCTTCTCTTTCCAAGTCCATATATCAATTCAAGACTCTATAACTTATTCGCTCCAGGTCAAGGCTTCGTGGGAAGGGGTCGACTCTCACCTAACCTCAATCCAGTATGCAATCCCTAGACTAAGATTCCCCCAAACTTCACTAGCCTCTCGGCTCATGGTGTGATGGTGGCAACACTATAAGGCCCTTGCAGACAATTTGTACTTGGGAGAAATCAAACGAACAAGCAAGAAAACCACAAGAACACAAAAACCACAAATCATCTACGAATTAAAACACGAGAACAAGTAGGCTATTATCATGAAAATAAAGAGTCAAGCGAGATAGATTAAAAATAGAGGATTTCGGCAATAGAGGTTTAGCAGAAAATCCTCGGGTTAGATACATGATTTCAAAGCATTGAATGACCAACATCATTTCTTGCCGGAAAAAGAAAAGTAAGTGCAACATAAATGAAAAGTTCTCTGGTGTCCGTCCTCCCTCTCATGCATTCGGCATCCATCCCCTTTTAAATTGTTTCCAGCCTTGCGCCCCAAGTCGTGCTCCAGACTGGTAGATAAACTTCCAAAATTGTCTCCAAACTCTCGGCCCAGGCTGTTATGACATATAAGATCTTGACCTAGGCTTTATGGCAGATAAGATCTCGTCCTGGGCTGTTATAGAAAGTAATATCTAGGCGGTTGTGTCAGGTAAGACCTGGGTTGTTATGGAAGATAATATTTGTGTTGTTATGGCAGATAAGCCCTTGCTCCACAAAATCCGCCTAAATCTCCGGGCTTGTTGTTAGTCCCGGTCCCAACTATAATATAATAAGAAAGAATTCAAATTTCAAATATCCAAGGGGCACAAAATATGAAAGTTAGTTATGATTCCTCTCAAATCAAAGCAAAGACTTAGAATTCAAACATTGATATGCTAGATTGTTTAAATATGGAACTGAATATAAATCAAGCAAATATTATTTTCAAAAATAGAGATCCGGGGTTGCTTTTGAGAGATTGGGCTTTCCTTTTGGGTATATATTTTTTTGTCATCAACTCTCAATCATGTAGTTACAAAATCAACCTTAAAAATAAAATCGGTGATGTTGTCAAACGCTTGTTGTTTTTAAATTTGATGGTTTAGCCTCCTAGAAAGGACAATAACTTGGTGGGGAGTACAACAATCTCAAGCAAGTAGAAAAATTACTCTTGTTATATGGCATATCTTCTTTTTTATAACCTCCAAACAAGAAGTAATCGTTGCACTAGCAATTGCACTACGACTAGACATTGTATTGTTAGATACTTTGTATTGTCCCCTAGGTATTAGGCATCACCACTTAGTCTCGGCCTTAAAATTGATTAACCAAGACATGCTGATATAGACTTTGGATTGTTCGATAGGTATTAGACATCACCAAAGGCATGTTTCCGTAGACTTTGGATTGTTGAATGATAAGGATACAATCATGCTTCTGAAATAGTACGGTCTATAGAAAGTTGGTCTAGAATAGCACTGCAAAAATGTTAGCTCACAAGAAAGCATGATGTAGATCAAGACATAATCTTCCCATATCAAGTGTAGTCTTGTTATCACAAAAAGATTATTAACAAATCGAAGATAAGTAAATAAGCTCGCTAATCACATTTCAAAATTGACTTATTTATTCCTATATTTTAGAAATTCTATGAGGCCAGCTTATCGAAAAGTGGAGAGATACTTTGATGACATGTTATAAAGAGCAGTGCTAGTAAAGTATTTATCTTGCGAGGAGGAAGCTATGAACGAAATTGTATATTCTAAGCCTTACCTTGAAGTTTGCATATGGACAAGCAAAAATTTAAGCCTAAAATTCACGCCCGTGATGGCAACTTTATTGAGTTGGAATGAAACCCTCATGACCCATAACACTAGAATTAACTATCGTCATCATAGGTCCATTAATTGCTTTGCCACTCGCTCATAACCATGAATCATTTGTCACAGCTCGTGATGATAAAACTTGGTTTCTTCACAAATGTGCTCACGAGTGTGATGATTGCTTCATGGCCAATTAAACACCTATTGCAAAACAATCGTGATTCCTAATGCATGGCGCCTTCGTCATTTTCATGGCTATGAAATTGAATGTCATGGCTCGTGATGGTTCTTCCATACCACTATGCGCTCATGGGCATGAATGAACCACCACAGTCATGATGATTAAAACTTTAACTTTTTTTCTTTGATGGTAACTCGATTTCATCTGTAGTATCCACCATTACTCGATTGAATGATCTTGACATAAAATAACCAGATTATGTAGATTCTATCTCCAAAATAAATCAAAATGAACTTTTAAACAACTAAATTAATTAAAAATGAGCCAAATATCA
Source organism: Pontederia paniculata (assembly GCA_001647135.1). Classification (NCBI taxonomy): domain Eukaryota; kingdom Viridiplantae; phylum Streptophyta; class Magnoliopsida; order Commelinales; family Pontederiaceae; genus Pontederia; species Pontederia paniculata. Next base: position 22,849 of record LTAE01005762.1, on the reverse strand, counting down.
TATGAAAAATATCACTAAATTAACATTCATCAATGGAGCTGGATTTGAACAAGTTTAAATTTGTTTGAGTTTCAGAACCTTTATTAAATTGGGATCTTTTAGAATGAGAAAAGATACTCTAACAATGGTCATGCAGAAAAAGTAAGAGAAAAGTATTGATTAATAGGACATCAAATCCATGATGGATCCTTCTATGTTCTTGAGCTTTGTAGGTCAATATACAATTGAAATTGAGTAGTTGATCAACCTGTTCATTCGATGGAGGACAAGAAAAAAATTGAATTTGGGAGAGTTTGGAGTGAACAAAATTATACATATTTTATGCATATTATTTAGAATAATTTTGGTATTTTTTATCATTACACACATCAATTTTAGTATTTATCTTAGTAAATTCTGTTTTCTTAGTTTTACCCCAAGTTTGATATGTTTGCCTTTCAGAAATATGAGTATGGAATGGTGGAGCAGTTATAAAGAATTCCAATGCAAACATAGAAAATATTCCTACTTTAGTTAGGAGTTTGTTTTTTTCTTTTTTGTTGAAGAATTTGAGTAGGAAAGAGAGCCAAACCTTCATGAAAAGACTTTCAATCATTATATAAATCCTCGAAAACTATTAGAGACCAATTCCTAATGACTTTGAGAGAATTGTGAAGCCAAAAGAGAGTCACGAATTTGAAGACAAATTGAAAGGTTTTCTTTTTCTTCTTCCTAGTATGATTCGTAAAATGACTCCTAGCATATCCTAACTCTTTGTGGATTAAAAAAGATGATATTTGACTAGGTTTGAGAGATTTAAGAGTCTAAAATTTCAGCTAAAAAAAGATGCAAATATGAAAATAAAAAGGGATTCTTTTCCCAATATAATTAGGAAAGGCTCTAGTGTGATCTCAAACTCCTTGTACACCTAGTAGGTTATGTTGGAAACCAATTGGGATCAATTTCTACTGATTTTGGGGTCCCAAAATTCAGCCTAAATGGAAGTTACGAATTTTATTATAATTTCCCTATTTTACTTGGAAAGATTTTCAACTCCACCGAAACTCTACCTTATCCACCCAAGTCCTGAGAAGCTATAAAAAGGATCCTATTGTACATGAGAATATTTTGGAGGCCAATAAGAGATGAGAAGAGGATAAAGTTTTGGAGGCTTAGGAGATCGGTGCTTTGCACGGGAAGTCATGAGAGACCTGCAAAGCATCATCTTATCAATCTTAGTTTTGTTTGTATCTTTTTTTTCTAGTTATTTTCATATGAACCCTGAACTCCCTTTGATGTTTAGATTTATTTGTATGTAGTAGCTTGTCATTAATATCGAGTATAGCCCCATTTATTTAAGTGATTTTTAGCAATTTGATATATTCTAGACTTTTTGAGAGTGTTAATGTTTGCTCTTAATGCTTCTCGGTGATTTTATTCTAGAGTTGATTTTTATTCAAAAGGAAAATTTGATTATTGCATTTGAATGTTTCTTCTGAGATTTCACCATGCATGAATACCATAATCTAGTAAAAATAAAAAGAGCCCTAAGGTTGTGTAGCCAACTAAAAAGAAATCAAAAGAGCTTTTAACTGAGAGGAAAATAATTTTAATGTCTTGTTTATAATTGGTTAGAGTTAAAAATCAGGAGGATTAGTTCATGCTTTTTATCAAGATAAATAACCTAAGACTGATATATGGTGAGTTAGATAGGTTTAAAGTTCTCTAGTTTATCATTAGTTCATATGATTATTCATACTTATGATAAGATCCATAACATCGATGGTGGAGATGAGGGTTGCTTTATTTCTCCTCATATTTAATATCTCTTCAACTTACCTTTGAGTTTAGCCTTTTATAAAATTTCTCAATTAACAAATTAAGATTAGAGTAGGTATTAGATATTCCTCATGGGGTCCACGAATCTAGTCATTCACTTTATTACTTGAATGACTAGTGCAATTTAGCATTAATACTTAAGTCGTTACATTAGAAAATGGATTGGACTTTGTTTCGGATTCACTGCACCTCATCACCAGGTGATATATTTAGAGATGAATTAGATTTCCTTTCCCCTATAGGAAAGTGATTTACTCCTTAGTTATGTGACTAATCCCCGACCATGATATATAATTCTTTAGAAGGCATATCATGTTAATAAAAAAATGTTTAGAAATGTGAGTACTATGTAGAATGATAGCCACTCTCATTAAAAGGCATGCAAAACTTGGTATAATAATGGTATGGCAACTCTATAAGTTAGAGTCGTTCACTCATAATAAAAACTTACACATAGAGGAAGAGGGACACACACACAGAAATATCATCATGAGAAAAAAAAAACCCTTGAAAAGGAAAAAGTAATTTAAAATACATAAAAGCATAATTGATTCGTTAAGTTAGGATCAATGAAAATTTGAGGATGAATTTCTTCCATTGATCTAAATATAATTTAATCATAATTTTTAATTAAATTATATGTGAAATGTTAATTAAATTAATTAGTTTTTTAACACTTCCATGTAATTTCAAAAGTTTGTTGTATATGATTATAATTCTAATACTATTGATTAGCTTAAAATAACTATTAATTTAGTTATTATTATATGATTTAAGTAAGTAATATGAGTTCCAACTACATCTCCATTGCACCAATTCAAGATATAATAAAGGATAATTATGTGAACTTAGATAAAAGAAAAAGATAGAAAAACAAGAATAAAGAAAAAAATAAAACAAATAAGTATTTATTTCGTGGATCCACATTCCACTAAAACCTAAAACTCACACTTGATGTAACGCCCTTAAAAGTACACCCTCAACATCACAAAATGCTCTGTTGAAGATGCTACGACATTTATATTATACTCTTATTATAAGGTTAACTATTTGACCAATAAAACAAAATAAAAAATATATCATAAAATTTAAAACATAAAAGGATGTGAAATATGACGAGGAACAAACTTTAGGTTCACCTCTACAGTAATTGATTTAAGCAATGATGAACAAATTTGATTCTTAGCTAGATTGGGAACACCTAATATACGATCTCCCTTAATGTTAAAACAATTGTCTTAACTTGAATAAACTGAGAACACTCCTTGCCGGATCTACTATCAATAAACTTAGAGTAGTTGTATTCCTAAAGTATTGAACCAGCCTTATCGAGATAATTCAACAAACCATAGATCTAGTCCTTACTGGATCAGCAAGATAGGATATGAATTGCTTCAACTTAAAAGTCAATAATCAATTCTACCCTCGCGTATCAGAGGTGTCAGAAGTAGGAGGAATTCCTACAGCTACAGCAGGGCAACATGTCAATAGTGGCCTACTACACTAGGTTCATTCAATTGGAGCGCTACTGCACACTAGTGTTGGATGATCGAGAGAGTCATTTTGTGGATAGGCTCTATGTGGGGTTGAAAATGAAGACCCTCTCGGAGAATTGTAGGACATTCGATGAGGTGGTGCAGCTAGCGACCCGCTTGGAGAGAGACTATTAGGAAAGATAACAAGAGATCAAGAACAAGGCTCCAATGAGGCCTATTGAGCAAAACAAGCTAAGGCAAGATAATCGTCGACAAGCAAGAAGGGACAAAGGATTTGAAAGATAAAATATAATTTAACACCCAAAAGAAAAATAAAATAATAAAATAAAGGTTAAAGGATTTGAAAGATTTAAAAGGTTACAACTAGGAAATAATGGCCATTAATTAGTCATTATGACTATTATTTCCATTAACCTCTCCTCACTCTTTCTCTCTCCTATAACCAAAAAATCCCCCTCTCTCCTTTTCCTCCCTCACCCAGAAAAGTCTATCTGAGCCTCTCCCTTTTACCCCACCTTCTCATTCATTTTTGTTCCTCATCTTTGAGGGTGACCACGCGGAGCACAATCAGAGAGGAGGAAGATAAGAGATCGAAGAGGAATAGGAGCGAAAATATTGATTTCATCATCTTATTAAGGTGTGTTAAACGGGAATGAATAATTATTTGTGACATCTATTAGAGCCAAATTTTATATCAAGAAATCTTAATATATCCATCCCCATATGATCTATTTGTTTCATTTGTTGATCTCCATATTGTATTGATCGATTATGGACTAGGTTAACAAAATCATTGTGCATGTTTAGTGGTACTAAACAATAGATCTAATCACTTTTTGATTAGATATAATAATCTACTCTAACTTTAAATCTGAATTTAGTATCAATCATATTTAGTGTAATTTTAAATCTATATACTTCAATCTCTTACTTGTTAAAGACCCCAAATGTTCTATTATAGTTAAAGATTATATGGAGTGATCTATCTTGTATTTGTATTTATGTTAGAAATCTATGCAAAAAAAAGGTGTAGATGTATTTCATTTGTCTTCTGTTTCTGTAGTTATTTTGTATGACTACGACTACAACACATCAAAGATGTGCTACGATAGAGTACTAGCACTCGATAAAATAACCCTATGGTTGACAACCACAATACGCACATATGCACTGTATTATGCACTACGTGTGCATACACACCATGGTGCAAATGCCCCATGGTGACACGTTGGGTCATCATGGTGCATTTAATGCAACATTGTGTGTTAGCTAGTTTGACTTTTACTTTTTTATTTTCTTTTCTAATTTAGTTAAATAATATAATAGTGGAGTTAATTATATTTATATATAGGGTAAGATTTAAGAGGTTAAAGTAAAATTTTTGTAATAAAGAGTTATTAAATTAATTGAGTGGTATTAATTTTTTTTTATTTGAATCATATCATTTTATTTTTTATATTCGCAATATATTATTCATCATGTTATAAATGTAAATGGTTTATAACAATGCTGATTTGGATAATCTGAGTGTCATTTTCATAGATAAAATAATTATACTAGATGAAATCTTTTTGTCATGTTCTTGCCTACATTTTTGCATTGATCAATGATTTTCTCCATATAACATCGGGGTCACTCGATGCTCCTATCAAACTTTTACTAGGTCACTAATTTGATGTGAATCTTTGATCCACCAAACTCAAAGATAGTAAATCAACTACAAAATAAACATCATGGTGCTCATGGTATTTTTTTTACGAGTTGAAAGAACTCATTCCATGAGTTGAAATACACTCACGCTATGAGTTGAAAGACACTCATCCCTCTAGTTGAAAGACACTCACCTTACGAGTTAAAAGATACTCACACCAGAGTGGAAAGAAACTCATTTTAGGAGTTGAAAGACACTCATCATATGGGTTGAAAGATATCCCACGAGTTGAAAGATACTCATCCTATTTATATTTCTCTGAAGAAAAGACATTTGTGTGGTGATGTACAACCACTAACCAATCCAATAGCACCTAGTACTCGAATCGAAATAATATCAGTAGAATGTGACATCACATAGAAATTATCAAAGATTTTGAAGTTGAAAGGACATCTACATGTTATCATTGTTATCAAAGAGAGAATACCAATATATGATTTTTTTTAACATCAATTTAATTATTGTTATTATTCATCGACTACTGTTACTTCATCACTACGAATTCATATGTTAAGACTATTTTACATGGCGACTTGATTTTTAATCTACCCACTAAACTATTGATCTCTTATCAAGGTATTTCATCGATCCAATATGCATAGTCTTATGTTTTCATCTTCTTTATTGCATCGACAAATCATATGTTATGATTATTCTATCAGAAAATTCATATTCATTATTATGTTTTACACACAAACTTTTCAAAAGCTTATGGGAGGGGACTTCCTCTGCATTGATCTTCATAGGTACTTGATTTTCTACTTGGTTGGTTGATGGTGTGTGTGGCAATGAGGCTCTAGTAGTTATTGCACATGCCTAGAGACTTCTTTTCATTTTCATTATGTTATATGTCATGTCGAACATTGAATTGTATTAAGCACTAGTTTGGATATTATTTGGATCATGTACCTTGGAGTTGTATCTGGATGGTTTGTGTTTATATTTTATTTATATTATTTTTGTACTTTCACTAATATGTCATCATTATTGATCAGTTTTGGTTGAGAAAATGAAAAATAATGAAATGTAGTAGCGCCTACGAGAGGATGTCTTGCCACGTGGCATAGGCTGAATTTCGGGGCGTTACACTTACAACACTGGTTAACAGAAGGGCCGGATATGAACAATTGCCGAAAAGAAAAAGAAGGCCCCATATGAACGATGGTTAGTTAGAAGATGAACTCATTTAATAAAGTGCATTTAATTTAGAAAATTTTATTTCGTCGCTCTTAGTTGTTAGTGAAGGATACGAATCATTAACATGACGTGACTTTTGGCTTTGCTTAGTGAAGATTCACATACTTGTTATCGTTAAATTTCCTTAACGAGTTCCTGCCAGCTTTTTGCATCTATATTAAAGACAAAAAGGCCAAAAAAAAGTTATAAATAGATCCGAACTCCCTCGCTAAATGTACTCATCAAAAATCCCTATTAGATTTACTAAGAAACAATAGTGTTTCTTTGATTATTCACCCCCAAAACAAAAATAATAGTGTTTCTTTGATTNATAGATCCGAACTCCCTCGCTAAATGTACTCATCAAAAATCCCTATTAGATTTACTAAGAAACAATAGTGTTTCTTTGATTATTCACCCCCAAAACAAAAATAATAGTGTTTCTTTGATTATTCACCCCCAAAACAAAAATAATAGTGTTTCTTTGATTTACATGTGAACTACGTACGTGCAGCACTTCTTGCTTCAAAGGGAGAAGAAATTAATTAGCAGATACAACTGATTGCTTCAAAAGAAGACTATCCCAACTTATTAATTAAAGCGTTGATGCATGATCAATTCGTTAGTTTTTTGTTGGTGCTTCGATTTGTATTCGTCAACAATATGATCATAATTAATGTGTAATTTAAATATAAGGCCAAATTATTTTCTTCACATGTGGATGCAGGTAGAGTATGTGATTAATTAATTATATGCATCGCACAATGACAAGTGAATTCTAGAATTAAAATAATGAATAGACATCAAAATCAAGACGAAAAAGAAAGAAGTAACGGATTTCGACTCAAGTGGTCACTGACTTGAAACTTACACATTATTGAATTGCGGAAAGTGTAGCATTACTTCAGAGATAATAAAATTTTAACATTTCAACTTTCAAAATTCAAAAAACTTAACTAACGTGTTTGTGCTGAAATAATTTAAATTCGCCAAACTTGAATAAAATGTGTGTCTTTTGATAGGAACTAATTAATTAGATTCATAATAGCTCCCATTAAGGGTGCTTGATATTAAAACTTATATCATAAGGGCCCATGGTTTTTCATTTAATTATTTGTTTATTTAAATTTCTGCCATTTTGGAAGACCAAATTGTCTTTATGACTATATGAGGCTTCAAATCATGCAATCTATTGTTCACATATAATCCATGTATGGGTGGTCATTATTATACATTTACAAGGTTTTAGCTATATATCTTGCAAGCTCGTATTGGCTCAAATTTAAAAAGATATGTGATTAGAGTGTTGACAGCGTGCATTGTGCAACTTCTTAATTTCTTGGAGCATAATTTATCATCATCTCTTCTTTCTTTAATGACAATCATCAATGAATGATGCATGATTATTATAAATTGATTTGAGACATGATCTGGTTATGTCTAGATCTGTTCATTTTGTTAGACTCGTTAACCGATTGATTAATATTTGTCATGCCAACTGTTGCCTTTGATGATGACCAGTGATTTCTAAGAATCTATTTGGTATAAGAGAGAATAAACATCTTGTTCTTATATTTTTATCTACATACCACAAAAATAACAAATATTCACCCATTTTTAAAACTACATCAATTTTTGTAAAATCATTTTTTTATTACAAACTCAAGAACAAATTCTTCTTGGCATTGGCGAGAATAATTTATTTGTTCCTTTCTTTCTTCTAAACAAAATTTTATTAAATTATTTTATATTAATAAATACATAATTATTTATTACAAATACTTTTTACAATTAATTAAATTCTTCATAAGATATAAAGTTAATAATAAAATATAATATTATAAATATTTTGATATAAATAGTTTTACGTATTAGTTAATTATTATATTATCACATTTAATAGTGAAAAAAGTTAATTAATTAGTCATTGCACTATTAGTTTAATTAATATAATATTATAATTATTTGGTAGTTAATATTTCATTAAAGATAAAATAAAAACTGATTATTTATTATTAGAAGCATATTAATTTGTATTATTAAAATTATCACTAATAGATTTTTATCATTATTTAACTCAATATTTAGAAATATATTAATTAATTATTTGCAATTAATAATGTCAATAAATATTTAATAACAAATATATAGTAAAACATAATATTTAATAATATCATTGAAATACTAATTATAATCATTAATTCTAATAAATCAACCAAACACCTCACAAGAATAACACTATAAAAGTATTTCACCTTTATTCTTTTCAAGAGAACAAAAAAAAATCTCTCTAATTCTCATCTTTCTTATTCTCCCACCAAACAAGGCCTAAAAGTTGCAATACAGTTACTTCACTTCTAAATCGAAGATTAAATAATTTCTTGTCAATAGAATTATATCAAGGCTAAATTTAAATGAACTACTTCAAACTAATTAAAAGGGAAAAAGAAGGCACAATTAGTAGTTAGTAATAGCATTGGTTTATATGAAATTAAGTTGGAAAATAATTTCTAAGTTTTTCTTTAAAAAAACACATGTTTATTGTTATTTCATGTATGTATGTATGTACGTACGTATGTATGCAATGTATGTACAAATTACGAAAAATTTCTTATAAGTATTTTCCCTACAACACACTGACCTAAGATCAAGCAATTCTTTCTTTCAAGAATAGGTTCATTTTTTTCAGTTTATTTTGTGAGTACATGTTATCTACAAGAGTGACAATAGGGAATCGACTTTTAACTACTTCATAACGAGAACAAATCATTAATTTGCATGAATTATAGGGGATTTTGATTGACCTTTGCCCGGAAAATATACTGCTCGAATATCAGGTTCAAATTCCAACAGGTATTCAAAATACAATTGTTAGAGAATCTTATCTTTTGTAAAGATTTGATGTCATCCAGATCTGTTGTTATCCAGATCTGATGTTATCTAGATTTGTATTTATCTAGATTAGTTTAGATTACATAATCTTCTCTAGTTAGATTAGATAGATATTGATAGTTATTCTTCTGATATATATATAGATGTACAGACTCACCAATATTCATGTAGAAAATATTTTCTCCATTCTACTCTTCTAACAACAATAGTTAATACTTTATGGTTTAGAGATTATTGTGAATGTAACTTTACCAAATTAAGCTTCTCATCTTCCTTTTCAGTTTACATGCATAAACACGAGAAAAGAGGTTAATCGAGATCTGCCAGCAAATATGAATTTGGCCAGTTGCATGTGTTCAAGCCTCAAAGTAGACAATGACCAGACGATTAAAGCTAATGGTGACTTTAACTAACATAAATTAAACTAAACAAATAATGCCAAGTAGATAATGACCAAACGACGATTAAAGACAACAGTAAAACAATTCCTATGTCACTTTTAAATTTGGATGTCAAAAAAAGGTGGCATACTAATTTATAACGTAAACGCAATCATCTATTTAAAGAACATTTTTTTTTGGAACTAAACGATATGCAGCTAGACATATACAGTGACAAAAAGGAACTTGAAAGCACGAGAAAAGAAAAACAAATTACCTAAACAATTTTTTTTGCATCAATTCACATCCAAAGTTGCAAGAATGCTTAATTTAAGTTCTGATTGAGTACTAGCTAATTGAGTGTTAGGAATATGACACCAAGCGATCAATTAAAAAACAGAACAATGAAGCAAAGCGAAAAAAAATATTGACATATTTATATTTAACGCGATAAAATTCTTTTAGTTAGTTTGAACAAGAGAGAAACGCTGATAAATAATGTTACCATAAAAATTTCTCACAAGAAAAAAGTCTACATCTAAAATTTCATATTGTCATCGATTCTCAATTTAATTTCTTATTTTTTGTATTTTTATAAATTTGGGTACAAGGGTATAATAATTCATCGACATTGAGATTTTTGTTTTTTATAGATCAAGAGATCGAGACATTTCTTAATTGAATGCCTAGATCTTTTAGTTTCCTTATATTTTTGTTTTTCTTGTATTGAAGTCAGTTCTCCATTCTCAATCGAAAAAATAGCTTAATTTGTTAATTACAAGGAAAAGAAATATTCAATAATATCAGTGTTGGACTATGAGGAATTTTACTTAATCCTTAAGAAAAATAAACAAAAATGTAAGAGTAATATGTCATCATGTAACATTAATTAACTCTATATGGCTTCCACAAATGACATGATACTATATATATATCATTCATTTGAAAATATTTATATTTATGAACTATGGCAAGACATTGGTAGAGTGATAAATACTTGTAGCCCGACGGAACTAAAAAAATACACAAGTATGAATGTTGAAATGCATCAGGGGAGGTTATAATTATTTCATATTACTTAACAAATTATCTGTTTAAAATTACTTGGATTCACCATTTAGATCCTTAGTAATTGATTAATATATCCAATTTACCAATATTTTCTCATTTGATGAAAAAACATCTAATTTAAAATCAATCTATAGATCACGAAAGAGCTAACAGTATTTAACATGCATGGGCTTCATACCATATATCGACTACTAACACGTACCTCAACTTGTACTCTTCAAAAACAAAAATAATATAAATAAAATACCCATAATAAAACATAATTAGTATATGAAGCTAACTAGCTAGGAAGGAGCACATCACCTATAAGGAGACGGGTATGTCCCCATGGTGTCAATTTCCATGCTTACACTACATGCAAAGGTTTTGCACTTTGTTATATACATACTATGTATATGCATAACTTTACGAAGTTTTACAAAGTACATGATGGCAGGAAAGGAAGAGTGCAAAGATTATGTGCAGTTGAAGCAAATAGCTTTTAGCTTCATAATGAAACTACCCTCTCTCTCTCTCTCTCTCTCTCTCTCTCTCTCTC
>LTAE01005762.1:0-11087 GCA_001647135.1 Pontederia paniculata | reverse complement strand
CTCTCTCTCTCTCTCTCTCTCTCTCTCTCTCTCTCTCTCTCTTCAATGAACATGCAAGTTTGTATTAATTAATATCCATCAAGTTAGTGTGTATATGATATTTGTGTCATATATGAATATTACTGTGGAAGGACTTGCATTAGTTTCTGATGACCAATATGTATGCGTGCATCATGTCCATATCATGTTTTATGATTGTCATGCATGCATGAGAATCTGCATTCATCTGATGCATGTGGACATTGTTCCACATATCAGTACAGAAAGGGGCATGTTAAATATGTGCATGGTGGTAATTAATTTCCATGATGTCGTTGTTGATGAAAGAAACCAGAACAAGAACAGAGTAAACTGACAATAAAAAAAGTATTATATCTGATTCAAATTAGAAGTTTCTGACACAACTACCTATTTATTATACTAAACTTTCAATAACACGGAAGATATCAAAATACCAAGAATAGTGTCCTGTCCAAAACAATGTTATGAGTTGAACAAATGTAACGGTAACCTTCACAGTATCATTCTACAAAAAATCTGCTCCATATTCACAATACATGGTTCCATCACAGAGCTCCATGCTTCATACGTATGAAATTTATACATAAGCATGTATCCATCTTGCAGATGGTCTCAGATTGCTGCACGTTTGCCGGGTCGCACTGACAACGAAATAAAGAACTTCTGGAACTCCACCATCAAGAAGAGGTTGAAGAACTCGTCGTCAATGTCGTCCTCCACATCGCCGAATGAGACCGGATATGTTGATCAGCCTAAATTAGCCATGCAGGGGGAGTTGGTAACCATAAATGGGCGTGAGGCAAAGCTTGGCATGCACTCGGACTACTCATCATCCTCCTCTTCATCAATATCCATGCATGGTAGTTTATACATGAGGAACCAATATGAGCTGTTCCCTCTACCTGACGAGGCTCCAGATACCAGCTGCGATGCACTGGGAGCATCAAATGCTTACTTCTATGAGAACTCGCATTTAATGCAATCTGAAGATTTCTTTAGGGGTACTCATGGGTTCATGATGGGAGGTCTTGGCAAGGGAGGTTGTGCTGATCAGCTCTTTGTGCCCCCTCTGGAGAACAGCATTGAAGAGAATGAAACAAAAGATCATGTTAATATTGCTGATTACCATGGTTACCATGCCAACGAAGAAGTGATTAAGATCCATGGTAATGAAAATATTGCAGTTGGAGGTGACATCTTTTGGGAAGGTGATAACATAAGGTCAGTAGGAGAATGGAATTTGGAAGATTTGATGAAAGATGTGTGCTCCTTTCCATTCCTTGATTTTCAGGTTGAGTGATGATTGGCATACTCCTAAGATCAGTATAACATTTTTTTTTCATTTTTGCACCAAAGAGTATATAGCATGACTCCACTATATGATCCCTTATATACAAGATGTTGCAAACACCAACGTTTTCCTTTTAAATTTTGTTGTAAAAATCTTGTATAACTTTTCGTTTCAGTTCCACATAAAAAAACTCAGATCCTCATGTACTCATTTCCTCATTTTTTTTCTCCTTGGACATGAAGTCATATATGTAGATAATTCCTTTAATTTTGATTGTACAACTCATATATATTGTTTTTCCCCTTGGACATGTGTACACATAGTTGCAGTTACTTTTGAAAGTAGTATGAATGCAAGTATATATATATGACCAGACGATTAAAGCTAATGGTGACTTTAACTAACATAAATTAAACTAAACAAATAATGCCAAGTAGATAATGACCAAACGACGATTAAAGACAACAGTAAAACAATTCCTATGTCACTTTTAAATTTGGATGTCAAAAAAAGGTGGCATACTAATTTATAACGTAAACGCAATCATCTATTTANATATATATATATATATATATATATATATATATATATATATATATTAAAATATTTGTGCAGCGTTTTATATTACAGCAGGACCCACTCTTCTTCACATTGCATATAAATATTTTGATGTGGGCTTGTGTTCATACGTCGACACTAATAAGTTTATAAGAAAATATGAAAGAGAGTGGGTTGTCATCACACTTATTGCCCTATATATATATTCTAGCTTAAATTAGTTTTATATACACATATTAATCTCATATAAGTGGACCTCATTAAACAGAATGACCTTCTTTCTACCATTTATGAACATTCTCGTCTACTTATGATGATGGGTAAGCTGACTTACATGATTGTAACATGCTTTCTTGGCATTTTCTTCAAAGAGGAAAGATGTGCTAAAAAATTCATCCAAAAGAAAATCTACTTAAGAAGCTTCCTTCCTTCAAGTTGGGGTTAAACAGCTTGCAATGCACACTTTACATGGGTTGTGATATCTATTCATCATCATTTGGTTGTTATGAATAATCACGATTAGATATTAAATTGTGAGCTTTTGAATGTGTATCTTTCACTTCATTTCATGGCATTCAGTCTTATGAAACATAGCAGGTTAATGATGATGGAATTTGTTAGGGTTATAAACTACGTGTCATTGAAGGAATAAAGTTTTGCTTTATTTAATCTGTTGCTATGGCAACCATCATTATCATTTGAAAATGAAGACATGATTATGGCTTCATCACACGTGTGTTAAAGTTAAATCAAAACTGATAATCGTTTTATGGTAATAAGACTAACAAATAGCACTAAAAGTTGAATATCGCTTCATTTCCTAATTTGAGAAAAGCTTAATGTTGGTGCACTGGATCCACCTAGCTAACGTACTAAATATGGAGTTCATTTTTTTTATACCTCTTTTTTCATCGTAAATTACACAAAAACATCTAGGTGCTTCCGAGTTTTAAAGCTGTGCATAGGACCTTATTCATCGGTTACATCCAAACAAGAACCAATAAAGAAAAAAATGACATGGGCCTCACTGATTTTACTAATACAGTCAATGTTTGGGAACGTGAAAAAGAAGGTTAAGTAAAACTAGGTTATTAATTCACTCCAACCTCACGAATAAGTAAACCTTTGTTCAAGTATTTATCTTTTACCCTATGTTTAACCCAAAAATTACTTGAATTTAAAAAAACAAACTAATCATATTTTTTCTCCACATGATGCAAGTCTTTACCATTAATTGCTAATAATAACCTTTACTATTTACCAGAAATATCTTTATTATGTACATCAAATTGTTAACAAATTATTTTCTAACTTTTAGTTCTTCCAAAAGCCAGGGAGAAAAAATGAGAAAAGTATTGACGATCAAAATCTTTTATTTCATTCATCATTTTAGACTGATGTAGCATATATATCAAGAATTTTCAAATGAGGTGTTTGCACAAAGGGTATAAGAGAATATTTATTAATTAAACGTATTATTAATAAAAGAGTAATTTATTTATTATTAAAAAAATTATCCTATCGTTTATCATCCAAACATCTCAAGTTTTATTATTCTAGAATATTTTCAAAGAATAATAAACCTACTGAAATAATTATTCTGGTCACATGAATAAAAGAACCCCATCAAACATCCCCCCTAAAGTTTAATATTCATTGCAGACTACACCTAACATTTCTGCTGGGCAAAAAACATCAACGTCCATTTTTTTTTGTCAAATATGGCCTAAACATTTTTAGTTGCACTGAAAATTATCAGCTTTCAATATTTTATCAGACTTAGCTTTGTAATAGTATTTTAAAAGAAAATTTGAAGTTTGATACGGTAAATTCACATAGATAAACGGATGAGACGTAAATAATATTATTTGCATAAAAAGATAAATATATAATTGAATATAAAATTAAATTTTAAGTTTTTCTTAGAAAATTCATTTTTGTTTTCCCTTCGATGAATTTGGGCTATGACCAATGTTGTGTTGTTTCGCTTATATTTTTATATTGTCCATCTCTATCTTGCATCATTGAAAAAGAAATTTTATTTTCTGAAGAATGTATTAGCTAGCTAGATAATAAAAATCATTAGTGACTCAAATAAAATATACAGAATCATGTTTTCTTATTCAGTTACATATTTATATTCTTTAGGTATAGATAATATCGTTCATTTCTATCACGATAAACTTATTGTTTTTTCAAATATCACGAGGATAAATATGAGAAAAGTTAGAAGGCTTGTGCTATATAGTTCAATAAAGAAATGGCCAAAATCTCATAAAAAGTTGATTTTTTATGGCCAATAAAAATGTTAAGATTATGTTTGCAACAAATATTTTAGAATTTTGTGTAATTTATATCTTTTCTATTATAAGGAGACCATACACACACGTGCACATATACATAAAATACAAGTATTGATTTATTCTGTTTTGATTCATTAAGCTGTAACAAACCGGTTACTCAAACTACAAATGTAACAACCGGCTTCAGCGAAAAAAAATAAATAAAAGAGACAAGGATAGTTCCAACTAGGACACGGCTGTGCTGCACAGATGAGATGGAGTTTGGTTTCATTTAAATTAGAGTCCGAATTTTATTATGTTTTAAACTCATGTGAAATCCTAGATTCCTTTATATAAGTCTTAAGGCCATAAAATTATTTTCCCAAGGCTCATTATTTTTCATCCCTCGAGAGTCACGAGATCTCTCTCTCCATCTTTCTCTCTTATTTTCAAAGAACATCAACGAGAGGGCAACAACGATAAGCACAATGCAAACGGAAGAGAAGAGGATTAGGAGATGAAGAGGAGGAATGTTAGGGGATGCGACATTGGTAATGGATCGATGAACAATGAATGTTCTAAGGCGGATCCCTCATAGATATCAATATTCATATAGATGAATTATGCTATGGTCCCTGTTTTGATTTCTAATTTAGAATAATTCTTTTGAGATATTATAATGTTTTTAATATCGGAATAGATCCCAAAATATTAGTTCGGATTTAACTGCATGAAATTTTTACACCTGAAGTATGGATTTAATCATTATAAAAAGTGAAAAGACGCGACCTTAGATGGTTGGACATGGAAGGCATCCCTCTGAACACGGCTAGCATCCGTAGGGATCAATCCCTGGAGCCACACTGATCATGAAACACAACTTGGTTCATGACCGAACATGATCCGTGTCGCTCATACGTGGAGATCATATTTTGAATTTTTTAATTAATTGGATGTTAGGGCATGGCCCACGTCATGAGGAAATACTGATGCATTCAAAAGGTGGCATGTATTTTATAGCATTTGTTATATCATTTTAAGCATTTCATGCACATTTTTCATTGATTTAGCATTGAATGTGTATAAAGAGTAAGTGATCTACTGAAAGTCTGGTTTTCGTGTTTTCAGGTGGCAAAGGAGCCAATTTTGGCACCATAGCAACTTAACGGCCATAAGGAATATTTTAATGGACGCCAAAAAACCTTGTATTTTACCCATTTGATTCACATGCATTAAGTGCAAGTTCACGGGTGCTATAGGAAGAATTCATCGCGACATTCTACAATTTTACGAGCATGAAGTCTGCCCTAATGACTGCGACAAAGAAATAAGATACATTGCACGACATATCACATAGGCTTCAAATTAAGTTTGTGGCCGTGATGATGCCATTTTCACCCGATTCATGGTTGCAACTCCACACATGTGGGACGTTAGATTGGCTGCGATTCTAGATTTCTCATATGACCTCTCCAAACCATAGCCATTTGGTCCTAAAGGTTATAAATATATCAAAGGGTTCTTTGAAGAAAGTATCATGAAGGTTTTGGTCAAAATCTTATCGCGAAGAAAGAGCATAATGTTGCCGAACTCGCACGGGAAGTCGGGAGATACCTGCGGTGACGACAATCTTTGTTTGTATTCTCCTATGATTATTCTGAACATTTCCTCCATCTATGTAGTAATTTTCTTTGTAGGGAATAAATATGACAGTATTTATGTTATTATTAATGCGTCTATGAATGTTGTGATTACTTTAGTGATTGATGTATTATTAGAGAGGGAGGATCTTGCATGTTCGTTATCTTTATTCAGAATTGATCTAGGTTATTCCTATACATGAATATCGAGACTAGGAGAAATCAAAAGAACCTTAATTTGTGTAGTTTTATGAAAGAAATCGAAAGAGATCTCAGATTCAAGAGCGAACATTCTTAATGCATTATATCTGAGAGTATGTGAGATTAAAAATCAAGAGGGTTAATCCTCATGTATTTAGGGCATAATAGTTAACTTAAGCTTGGAATAATGGTGAGTTAAGGCTAGACAGATTCCTTTCACCATATCAGATGTTCCATCCTATCTTTAGGTCTAGGTAATCCTTAGTTCTGGTTGTGTAGACATGATACTACTCTACCTCTCTGCATGAAATCATTATTACCGACCATTGCTTGTGATCATTCTTTTATCTTTTCTTTTTTGTTATTTTAAAATTTATTGACCAACTATTTTATCACCAATCTCAATTTTGATTAGGTCTAGGTTATGATCTTTCAAAATCCTCGTTGGATCGACACTCCTCATCATTATATTATTTGCATGAATAGTATACTTACTAATAAGTGTGTACAATTTTGTTGCATCAAGTTTTGTGTCGTTGCTGGGGACTTGTTCGTATCATTTATAGACTTATTCTAAATTGAGTTTTATCATTTTTTTTCCATTTTATCTTTGATCACATAGGTATTGACTATCAAGAATAAGCCATATTTTGAATTCTAAGAGTTCTTTAAAGAAATATCACAAGATTCCATACAGTGAGCTCAGACCATTCAAGACTACTCAACTTTATTAGTGAACTGAATTATGAAGGGTGAATAGTTGAAGGATGAGTTGTATGACATCGTGGATGAATCGGTAGAACAAACAACCAGAGGTGAAGAAGACCCTCAAAATTTCGAACAACAATGATGATATAAGCATAGAGGCTGATGAAATGGAGAAGCATGAAATAAAGGCTGAAAGAAAAACATCAACTAAACTGAAAGCCTTATCTGAACATCGCAAATGTTGTTTCCTAGAAACTAATGCTTATCTTGTCATTGTATCCTCTACAATAACAGAGAAAAAGGAACTCCAACTACTAGAGATTCTCAAAAGACACGAGAAGGTGTTGGCCTAGTCTATAACTGATATAAAGGGTATTTCTCAATCCATATACATGCACAAGATTCTGCTAGAAGATGACATTAAGCTAGTGAACCGGTTTCAAAGAAAATTGAATCCCACATTAAAGGAGGTGGATACACAAGGAGATAGTTAAGCTTCTAGATGTTGGGGTCATCTATTCAATTTTTGACAATAAAATGGATTAGTCTTGTACACGTAGTACCCAAAAAGGGAGGGATGACAATCATCAACAACAAAAATAACGAACTCATTCCCATCCGGACGGTTACTAACTGGTGGTTGTGTATCAATTATCACAAGTTGAATTATGCCACTCATAAGGATCACTTTCCTCTTCCTTTCTTTGATCAGATTTAGAGAGAGCTTCAGGTTATGCATACTACTGCTTTTTGGATGGGTATTCAAAATTGTAATGCCACTAGAAGACAAAAAGACAACTTTCACCAGCCCCTATGGCACCTTCGCTTACAAATGCATGCCATTTGGACTCTGCAATGCACCTACTACATTTAAGAGGTGCATGATGGCCATTTTCTCTTAATGAATGAGAAGTTCCTAGAAATCTTCATGGATGATTTCACTCTATTTGAGGACTCATTTGTGAGCAGCTTGAAGTACTTGGAGAAGGTGTTGTAGAGATGCAAAGAGATCACCATTATCCTAAACTAGGAAAAAATGTCATTTTTTGGCAAACGAAGGCATAGTGTTGGGACATGAAACATCACGTGAGAACATCAAAGGTGACAAGGCAAAAATCAAGGTGATATCGGAGTTACCCCCACCAACAACAATGAAGGGGGTAAGAAGCTTCCTAGGACATGTTGGTTTCTACATACTTTTCATAAAGGACTTCTCTAAGATTAATAAGCCAATGACGTAACTTTTGTTGAAGGATGTGAAGTTTGATTAATGTTTGCATGCTTTTGATCTATTGAAATAAAGATTAATATCTCATGGCTGTGTAGCACCAGATTGGTCATTATCATTCAAGTTGATGTGTGATGGCAGTGATAGCAGTGATAGCGCAATTGGAGTAGTACTAGAACAACGAACGGAGAAGATTTTTTCATTTGATTTATTATCTTAACTATGCAACCATAGAAAAGGAATTCCTTGCTGTAATCTTTTCATTTGATAATTTTTTTTTATCTTACCTAATATGTTCCAAGGTTGTAGTTCATACAGATCATGTGATAGCCAAACATTTAATTTCCAAGAAGGATGTGAAACCTTGACTGTTGTGATGGATCATCCTTTTGCAAGAATTTGATGTACATATCAAAGATAGGAAGGGATCAGAAAATGTGCTAGGCGATCATCTCTCACGTCTGGAACCTCCATCGTCTGAAGACATAGAAATTCATGAAGAATTCCCAATGAAAAACGTTCCCTATTGAGGGTACCTACACAGTCAAACTGTTTGACAAAACCCCTTGGTTTGCAGATTTTGCGAATTATTTGGCAATAAATTGACTACCAATGGATTTATCACCACATCAAAGGTGAACGTTTTTCTCATAGCTGAAATACTACATTTGGGAGAAGCGTATGCCTTTAGAATCTGTGCTGATAATATCATCAGATGATGTGCACTAGAAGAAGAAGTTCAAAGCATATTGTGGCACTGCCATGATGGAGAAGCTATCAGTCATTTTGGACCTAATTGGACCGCGACAAAGATTCTTCAATGTGGATAACTACAAAGTCGTGACAAAATGTCAAAGAATGGGTAATATATATCATCAAAATGACATGCCAATGTACAATATTATCATCTGCGAGATATTTAATGTTTGGGCATCGATTTTATGGGACCTTTTTCCAAGAATAATGAGTATATCGTAGTAGAAATGGACTACGTGTCCAAGTGGGTGGAGGCCATCGCATAACCAACAAACAAGGCCAAGGTCGTGGTGAAATTATTGAAAAAGATCATTTTTACCAGATTCAGCACTCGGAGAGCCATAATCAACGACCTTTTCTGGTACACATTTCTATAATAAGTTGTTTGCTAATCTTTTAGAGAAGTTTGCCGTGAAACACAAAATCAGCACACCGTATCACACCCAAACAAATGGCCAAGTGGAGGTCTCTAACAGAGAGATCAAGAGAATTTCGAAGAAAAGTGTCAATTCATCAAGAGAAAATTGGGCCCTAAAGCTAGACGACACACTATGGGCCTACAAGATAGCTTTTAAGACTCTGATCGAAATGTCTCCTTACAAGTTGGTATACAAAAATCCTATCATTTACCAGTGGGACCTGAACACAAGGCTTATTGGGCGAAAGTCCATGAAGTTTGATATGAATGTCATGGGAGGGAACATGTTGTTACAATAGAATGAGCTGGATGAATTTTGAGGGTCCAGTTATGAGAATGCAAATTTGTACAAGGAATGAGTCAAGCGTATCCATGAAAAGCACAACTTAACGAAAGACTTCGACGAAGGCGACAAAGTGCTGCTTTATAACAGTCACCTAAGACTGTTCCCAAGAAAGCTCAAGCCAAAACGGACATGGCCCTTTGTAGTTGTACGGGCTTCACCCTACGGAGCTGTGCAAATTCAATCATTGACGGAGGAAATGCTTTCAAGGTAAATGGACAACAATTGAAGTTATATGAGGAAGGACGCATCGGCAATGAAGGATCGACCACGTGCTTGGATACCCCTGACCTGTTATACGGAAGAGTCAAGCTAGCGACTATAAAGTAGAACTATTCTGTGACAACCCTTAAACTTTTAGAACTTGTTTTAATTCTCTAGATATCTAACTTCATTAACTTTTGAACTATCAAGCCTAACCAGGCCATTTATATTCCTTTTTAACTTTATGACTTACTATTGTTCAATCTAGTACGTGTTTAGTGCCTAACATGTCACAGGAAGACATTCAGAAAAACCAAGAATTCACGGCCATGAACATAACTTCACGGTCGCTATAGATAGACCAATTAGCGGGCCTAGCAATTTCACGGACCATGAATTCAAGTTCATGTCAGCAATCGAAGTCTAACAAAGAACTCACTTTTTCTCACACTCGTAATGGAGCAATTCATGACCGCAGCCGAAGATAGATGTTGAGCCCAATTTTTTACGGTTATGAATACTTTTTCATGGGACGTGAATAGGTGTGTATTAATGATTTTTAACCATTAACTTTGTAGGTTAATGACCATGATCGAGGCGTAATGGCTCTATCGCACACGTTATCCCATGATCACGACCACTAGAGGGTGAGGCATGAAATTTTTTGATGGGTGGCGCTCGATCAAAACATTCATGCCGGCATTCACGATCGCAATCGACAATGACAATCTCTACCTCTCACCAAGCCTTCCACAGTCGATGCTAGACCTGCATCCTCTCCGACAACAAAGAAGCAACACGATGTTCCCTTCCTCTACTGGTCACACATGCCAACAACGCCCTTTGATGGATGACCTATAGCCACAAAGTTCTTCTCCGATGAGCGTGCACCTAACTATAGAATCAATGATGATGAGGAGGCTATATCCTTCAACTTGCATCGTGGGATCCTCAGCAAGGGCCTCCACGGAAGTAGAGGTCGCACCTATGACAACTTCATGGATCATAACAACTCTCATCGTGATCGTGAGCTTTGCCCTAACGACTACTACGACAACCTCTCCCGATTTTGATGAAGTTCTTGCCCCAATTCTCCGAGCCGTGGCCGTAAACATTGTTGAATCTAGGATCCCCGAGTATTTTGAATGATCACAAATTTGTAAGTGAACTCAGTCTACACTGATGAACTTGTTGAGCTGATTTCTATAACAGGATATATTCAAGTTCAGAGTAGTGATCAACCTGAGTTGAAGGAATGGACGACCAGTGCACACGTAATATATATCATAAGAACTACATGTGTGCAGTGGGCGTCCTAAGTATATGAAGCGGTCGACCAGCAGTAGAGGGAGAATACATGTGAAGAGGAGCAGAAGCATAAATGGTTGACCAAAGATGTAAAGAGGGCGACCGACAATGAAGGAGTATATATATATA